>REGL01001938.1:18292-32673 GCA_004194395.1 Aurelia aurita complex sp. Pacific
GATCATTATAAAGAAATCTTAGAGCACGTTCTTGTAATTTTTCTATTTTCTGCAATGATTTGGAAGATGAGAAATACCAAACCAAAGGACAATAGTCAAAATTAGAATATACGAAACTCTGAACAAGGATCTTCTTCTCCTGAAAGCCAATGAATGTCTTTAATCTTTTGAGAACATTTAATTGCGTTGCAGCCTTTTTGCAAAGATTCGAAATATGTGGGTCGAAATCAAGTCTATAATCCAAAGTGACTCCTAAAAGTTTCACAGTCTCCTCAGATTTGATTATTTTACCGTTAATGTTAATTTGTTCTCCACTAGTATTTGTTTGGTTTTTTCTGAGCAGTAAAGCATGGAATTTTTCAGGATTAGCAATCATTTCATTTTGTTCTAGCCAAGCTAGAGCAACTCCAGATTCTTTTTCCAAAATATTGATAAGATCGGGCATACTTTTAGAGAAATAAGCAAGAGTATTGTCGTCAGCATAGTTATAGAGAGTTGCCTGTTTTATGAAAAGAAACAAATCATTTATATAAAAGTTAAACAGGATTGGGCCCAGCACAGATCCTTGGGGTACACCAGAAATAACCTCTAGGAAGGAACTGTAAGTATTATTTATCCGAACGCTTTGTTTACGTCGCTTGAGATAAGAATAGGTAAGGACAAGCGCATCTTCATCGAATCCGTATGCATGTAGTTTGGCAATAAGCAAGTCATGTGGAATGCAATCAAAAGCTTTAGAAAGATCCATCAGGACTGCACCTACGAGGTAATCGTTGTCGAGGTTAGACCTCCAATCTTCAATCATTCGTATTAATACATGATGGGTGCCGTAAGCTCGTCTATAGGTCTATAGGGTACTCAAGAATTCCCTTCCAATGACTGATTTGATATCACGTGGTTAGAAAGAGGCGATTTGATTGGCTGAGCACCGTGAAATTGGATGATTTCCACGTGCTTCAGCAACCAATAAGGATTTGAACTGTATGTTCTACTACGCTATGCTTGTGACTGAGGAGATTCCCCAAGCATATTTCCAGTTAGGCTAAAACCGGAAACCTGAAACCAGAGATGGAAGCAAATTTGGACTTTGAAGATTGATATTCCAACTCTCCATGCACCAATATCAACAAATTTGAGGTATTAATTTTCAAGTTCACTATCAAGGATTATATCAAAATGATTGCGGATGATTTGACCTAAATCCTTGCCGCTAGTCCCGATCAAATCCGTTGCGTATTTTTGGGACACCCGGTATATATTATTAAAATTATAAAAAAGCTGCAATGGAACTGAACTATCCATCAACAATCTTAAAAAGCAGCATTACTCTCAAATATTGAGACAAACATATCGTTTTTCTTTTCTTTTGTGAAATGTTCCTTTCAATGACACCTCTGCAGAGAGGGACCATATATGGAAACAAGACTAAGCTAAGAGGTCGCACTGACCTTTTTTTAATGCTATCCCTGCCATTTTAACTGGGGGTTTTTTATATTAAATTTTTAACTTTCATATTATATATATTGTACACCTGTCATCAGACTATTTCCCTAATTTAAGTTACATCACTTTCTAATTTCATAATTATTAGGCCTAATAATGGCAAAATTCTACATACAACATACATACAATACATATACATGCCCCCTCACCACAACCACGACAATAGTCTGTGGCTGTGTAATAATCAGTTTACCTTAACAGTCTCGAGTGAAGCATTCTCTAAAATAACAATGAGCCTTTTGCTGGAGTCCTTTTCTCGCAAAACTCTGGGCACTTTCGCCGGTGGCTCGTCTTCGTGCTCTGCCATTTCTTTCAAAATGAACGTAGACGTACTCTATCACTCGTGGAAAAACCTACCATTATGTTCTGACCTCTTAGTGTTTGAAGACCTCGTTTTGAACTCTTGAATATTCATTATTCATTTTCGAATTTTTGAATGTTCAGAAGTATAAATTCAGGTTTGCCTTCCTCCATGTGAAGACAGCACCAAGGCTGAAGACTGATAAATTTAGCTGCGAAGTCGGAAACTACAAGAAAATCTTAATGAGTAGCGACGAAATAGGGGAGTCGATGAATCAGTATTTCTGCAGTCAGTGGCGCGGCCACGGGGGGGGGGGGTATGGGGGCAATTGCCCCCCCCCCCACTTTTTCAAAAGATGGACCTCGAGATTCCTCTAAAACCGAGGAGAAAATAGCTGGGTATAGGTTTTGGGTAAGAATTTTCCGAGAAAGTCAAATCTTCCATATTAGCACTGGCAAGCATGATATTAGGAGATGCATTCTGAGCCAAAGTAAAGGATCTTTCTTCAAAAATTTTCCTCGTGCTCTGATTGATAACTGTTCACAAAACTATCTAAGTTTTCTTGTCACTAATGGCAAGCATGATATTGGGAGATGCATTCTAAGCCAAATTAAAGGGCGTGGCCCCAAAAATTTCCTGAGGGCCTCGCCCCCAGACCCCCTCCTGTCGATCCCCCCCCCCCAATCTTGTCCCCAGAGTGAGTTCGTTGCTCTACCTCTACTCTGGGATACAAGATCTGGGGTACAATCTTTTTTTGGTGAAGGGTGGTAAAATCGTCCAAAAACGGCCTAAATTTGACTTTTCAAATTTCCCTTTTGGTTTTCCGTTCCATTGATTGGTTTCAGAGCGTGTCACGTGCCAAGGTCGTTAGCCAGTTAGGATTTAGTGCCTATCTTGAAAGGGCCAGTTTTACGTAGACTTAGCTCTCCCCTTCGTTCTCCGCTCCGCGCCAAAGATTTTTACCCGTTTTGCAGACGTATTGCTTGGTATATTCAAGGATATTGGGCATGTTCATAACATTCAACATTATCTTGATGATTTTCTGTTGGCTGCTCCAGCAGTACCCTGGGTACCAGAGCCAAAATATAATATAATAAAAAAATTAAAAAAAAAGAAGGAAAGAAAGTTGGGACAACCTTTCTTCCTTCTCTTACTTTTCCAAATTTTAAATTTCCTTCTAATTTTGAGGCTCTGGTACCCAGGGTACACCAGCAGCCTCATCTGCTTGCAAGGAAGACTTGAAAGAGTGTTTTAAGTTATGTGAGCGCCTCGGGGTCCCCATTGCCCCAGACAAAACGGAGGGACCGTCAACCAGCATTACATATTTAGGTTTTATCCTAGATACAGATCGATTGGAGCTCCGGCTTCCCCAGGAGAAACTCTGCAAGATAAGGGCGCAGCTGGAATCATGGCGCAACAGGAAATTTGCCACCAAACGGGATCTTTTGTCCCTTGTTGGCGTATTGCAGCACTGCTGCCAAGCGGTTGTTCTCGGGCGGCCTTTTTTGAGACGCCTAATTGACCGGGCCCACTCGGTCGCTGACCTCCACCATTTTGTACACTTATCAGTATGGGAACGTGACGATCTTGCATGGTGGATAAAATTGTTACAGGAATGGAATGGTAAAAGCTTGTTTTTGTTCCCCCAGTAGGAACGTGCCCCAGATTGCTCTGTCTCATCTGATGCGGCGGGAAGTGTTGGCTATGCTGCCATTAACGAGAAGCGCTGGTTTGCTGGCCGTTGGCCAGAGGGCTGCCAAGACCTTAGCATTGCTCTCAAGGAACCCTTGCCGATAGTCCTTGCTGCCCATATCTGGGGTAGTGAATGGTCCCGCAAGCGCATAGCTTTTAAATGCGATAACACGCCGGTTGTATTTTGTCTCAAGCAGGGGAGTTGCAAGAACCATCACTTGGCCTTCTTGCTCCGTGAGCTAGCTATCCTGGCTATCCACAATTCATTCACCTTCAATGCGCTGCATATTCCGGGGTATCGTAATGTACACGCTGATGCTCTGTCTCGATTTAATTTGCAGGGCTTCTTCAATGCTGTCCCAGATGCGCACACAAGTTCAATAGTTGTGCCAGAGGCTCTGTTAATGCGACTGCTGTTTCCACCATCGATTCACAGTGGCAAAATCTAATGGTCAATTCGCTAGCTGTAAATACAAAACGGACTTACTCGTCGGTTCAAAAACAATTTATAGATTTTTGTGAAAGAGAAAATTTCCTGCATGAAAATGGTTCTCCTTTGCCAGCATCCGAATTAACTCTTTTGCGCTTCATTGGTGTAACAGGCAAAAACTTACAAGCATCGTCCATGAAAGTGTATCTCTCAGCTATTCGATCTCTTCATTTGATAAATGGTTTTAAGGACCCATTATGAGATGCACCACGTATTCCAATGGTTGTCAGGGGGTTGAGACGTGCAAAAAGTTTGATGGTTAGACCTCCTAAGTTAACTATTACAGCACTTGTTTTGCATGCCTTAAAACCGCAATTGGATATGGCTAAGTACAACGATGTAATGTTTTGGGCTGCCTGCTGCATGGCGTTCTTTGGCTTTCTGCGTGCTGCTGAATTTACAACACCCTCTGAAGGTTTTTCTAAAGACATTCACTTATCGGTTGATTCAGTGACAATTCAACATAGGTCACAATTTATTTCTTTAAATATCACTCTTGTAAAATGTTTGGGTTTGTTTCATTTGACATGCGAAGAACTCCTTAGAGTTGCAAAATAAATCATATTTTCGGGTATTACCAGCATTATTTTGGTTTTATCGAACAATTGCTAAGTAGTTCACTTTACCCCGGTCCGGGGTAAAGTGAACTAGGCAGAGCGGTCGCCAAAGAAAGCTCTTTTGTGAGACAATGGAAAAAGATTTGAAAAATAATTTTGCTGGATAAACTGTCCCAAAGACATAATGTCAAAACAACGTTAAAAAGTTTGCCCTCAGCTACAATCTCTTTAGGATATTCTTGAAAAACCTCCAAAGTAGTTCACTTTACCCCGTTTTACCCTACTGGTTCGCCAAATTTTTAAGCACGTGAGCACGATGGTAGGCACGGAGGCACGCATAAAATGTAGGCAGGCGGGCACGAGGGCACACCAACATCAAAGGCACGAGGGCAGGCTGAAAATTTAGGCACGCAGGGCACCTAAGGCACGCGATTTAACAGACTCATGACAATTACACAATTCATCATCAACAGTGTGAAAAACATCGAAACGAAGCTGTTTGACGACAAATTCTTGAAAGTTTCCTGCACAACAAGAAATCTGGAAATCGCATGTCCATACGGAAACACCGTTGGGTACACCTCGCCGTCTGATAGGTTTAAACCTCAAAACAAGATTCCTTTGAAGCCATCTGCAAATTAGCTCATATCATTCATAAATAAACGACACTAAATTTAACCCACATTTGAAAAAATTCTTACAACATAAATAAATGAAAATAAGTTAGAGGATACAGAGTGAGAAAAACTGTTCAGTATATCGCGTAATGTACAATCGTCAAATCGATGGCAATTCCAATGCATCATGGGTCATTTGATAGTGGAAAGGATGCCTGTAAAATTGCGATAAGCATTGCGAGGAAATGGACTGGACTGGACAAATTCATCGCAGCTCGCTCAGGGAGGGATATATTCCTCGAAATGGAGCAAAGCTGGTTTATGTACATCTTAGCAATTAACTATATCGAAATTGTTGAAGGCTGTAGGACGCGGGATGGGACGTTGCTCATGAACTGGCTTGAATAAGGGCTAAAATAACGAGAAATTTCGTCTGGCCTTGAAGATTGGAATAATGATAGAAACCTACATAATCCATGCTTAATATTTCCTCGTAGACTGGATAACATTTGTCATTTTGCTTTTTACTTCTTCAGTCCTTTAGAGTCTCCAATGAAACATCCAAGCACAATTGCCCATTACTCAACAACAGTAACATATGTTTTCACATCTAAGTTGGACTTTCTGCGACAAAATGATACACAGGGCGTCCCAACAAAAATTTGTGTACTGTTTGAGTGGCTTCTGCGGAGTAGCCATGAATCCAATTTTTCTGTCTTTTACGATTTTAGATATAGAAGACTTCCACTTTAAGGTTGAAACCGAGTTTGAGTAAATCTGATCATTTATGGAGCGAAACAGTCACAGTTATTGGTGGCCTCAAAATGGGATCAAAACCAGAGCATTCACTTTTCTCCATTATGTTAAAATCAACAAAATGGATCTAAAAACACACCTACCCCAGCTTTCTGATGTACGTAACTGAGATAGATGGTCATAAATTGGATTTTGTGATAACCAAGAATACCTAACCCACCTAGGGTTGCTAGAAATGGTGATGTGCAACAGAAGTGCTGCAGCCATGGCATGCCTCTATCAGTTATTTTGCTTCTCAAAAGTGATGAAATCGTTTCAAATCAACAATAATGCGTTCGGCAGGCCGCTTGGTCAATATTCTTTAGTTACGTGGCAATTAATTGCTCCCAAATGTGTTTAGTGATAAAACTGTAAAGTTTAAGTCAACTTGATGCTAAAATTCAAGTTATAAGATCAAGTACCGAGATGGAATCCTCTGGTTTTGAAGCAACCAATTATTTTGACTTTCTTTCTCACTGGATCAGCAACCAAATTGAATTAAATCAAATTAAATCAAAATTTGGTGCCAAACTCTAAGTTGAAATCTCTTCTGTTCACAAATCTGAAAAGCGGGAAAGTTGGATTTATGGCTCCTTTGCAGTAGCTATTCAAACAGTGCACATGTTTTTCGGACACCCGGTACATTTAATTGAAACTGGTGGATGACTTATGATCGTACATCACAACAAACACTTGAACATTTCTTGACACACCCAGTTGTTATGGATACATAATTGTATACGTTACCAAAGATTCTTTACTAAAATCCGCATTCATTTCATACTCTAGTTGTACTTATTCTTATACATATCTTTCTTATACATTGGTCCAGACATTGCTTCTCCAAGATCCTCGCTTAGTTGTGCTAATTTCTTCGGGTCTTTGTAGAGAGTAACAGCTTGTGCCATGGCGTGAGCTCTCTTGGTTGGATCTCCACTCTTGAAGATGCCTGAACCAACGAATACTCCGTCCATACCAAGTTGCATAAGCAGGGATACGTCGGCAGGTGTAGCTGTTGACAGATTGAAGGGTGCATAGTAAGTTCAAGCCATATAAAAATTAATTAATAAGTATTGAGTGACGAAACAATTTTTGACCATGTTACGTTTCTTGAAATTCATTTTTGTGCATTTGTTTGAATGAGGAAATTAATTTGATATGTATTTTTATTTTACTTTATTATTTAGCCACGGTAGCCTCGTCACTCTTTAGAGACTGCTTAACAGGGGACCGTGCGAAAGTACTAAAAAATAGAACCTAATTTACAAATCTAGCTACTTAATTTATCTAACAATAATTAACGCGAAATAAATCAAAGAAAATAAAAAAAACAGCCCTCTGCAATTTCTTGTTTGCCCTCTTTTTTAAGGTAACGAAAGGGTGGCATGTTTGACATCTCAGCTGAATCGATTCCAAATCTTAGGCCCATGAAATGAAATAAACTTCTGCCCATTTGACGTTTTGAAGAGACCAACACGCAAGTCAGCTTCGGCGTTTCTTTGTCAAAGTGCAATGTGAGCTGAATTCTTTACGAATAACTCGGACAGATATTCGGGCGCAAGACTTTTTGTTGACTTGTGAATTATAGTCAATGTTTCATTTTGAATAATGTCCGAAATTGTTGGCCATTTCAGCCTTTTAGCTGCTGCAACATCATAACTGCTCTTTGTAACCATTCTGGCAGCTCGATTTTACAACTTTTAGGGGGTATCAATTTGAGTTTTACCACAACATCCCCATACTGTGCAGCAATACCAAAGTGGGGTTCAACAATTCATCTGTACAGTTTATTGAGCGCTTCCTCTGGGAGAAATTTCTTTGCACACTTAAAAAACCTAGAACTCTAGATACTTTTGTTTTCATACATTTGATATGCTCATCCCAAACAAAATAACTGTCCAACTGAACACCAAGGCTAAGGTACTTAGTACGCTCAACAGTCTTTATCTGTGTGTCATATATACAGAAGGAAGGCTGCTCAATTTTCAATTATAGTTGGGTTGCGTTTGTTTGTCTGAAAGGCCGTGTATACTAGGAGGCCAAAAAGGATGCATCGGCACTTGCCAGATTGTGCAATCATGACTTATACACAAATATAAATAATTTATAAGTCAGTTCAAAGCAAAAGGGATAACTACAATGCAAGAATTTACGCTATTTCTCAAAATCGGTCAAATCACTCTAAAATTACTGACAATTTCATTGAGAGCATTATTTCAATATGCTTCAAAAAGGACTGAAAGCTCCGTTCTTAATGTCAAACGATGATAGCGAGCATCATTATCCTCTAGGGAAAGAAGCACAGTTGTCCAAAATGTGTCCCACATACTTTAAAGAAATATAAGGATTGCTTATCTAAGTTGCTTAGAAGCTAATCAGTGCAATTACAGTCATTAAAGGTTGAAAGTAGACGAGATTTGATTATCAATGAATTTCAAAACAGCTTCCAAATAAATGACATGGCACAATAGAGCGTGTGACCGATTCTAATTCAAAAAAATCTGCTTCTATGTTAACCTATGTGTAGGCTTGCCCCCAAGTCTATTTCCTACATTCGTCAAGACCGTTCCTTTTACGGTAGTTTCTGGATCCACTATTCCGACATTCCGTAATTGCTCCATGATGGAATATTGGAATCGCGGATCCGAGATATATTGGAAAGGGATCGCTCAGACGGACTTCAGGAAATAGACTTGGAGTAAGCCTAGCCGCAAGTCTAGCCTATGTGCTACACCATGAATGGTAATTCATTAAAATCGGTGCACCATCCATTAAGCAAACCCCGGTATAGCAGACTGGGACACCCAGTCTGATACTAAAATTCAAAACTAAAGATGTTTTACAATACAGAAATAAAACCAATGAACAAAGGCTTACCTAAGCCACCAGCAGCAAAATTAACGACGGGAAGACGTCCCATTTCAGCAGTTTTCTTAAGCAAATCATAAGGAACTCTCAGCTCTTTGGCGTAAGTGTACAGCTCACAAGAATCCATCCCTTGTGCTCGTCTGATTTCACTCCTAATTGCTCTTGCATGTCGTACAGCCTCACATACATCACCTTGAAAATGTGCGAAGGTTCTTCAGTATAACTCAAAAGATTATTGTAGCAAATAATGCTATCAAATACATAATTTGGAGTGCAGTGTTACGCTTACTTGTCAATAGCAAAATTATGGCTGCAAAACATCGAATTCAAACAATGGTTGACAAATACAGAACCAAACATCTATTGTCTAATCAACAAATGCGAAGAGAGAAGAGCTGTTATAAGTAACTAAATAACCAGCAAAAGAGGTAATTCAAATGATGGTCATTAAGCTAAAGAGTAACCTAGTAAATTTAAACGCTTGTCTGGCACTCTCTATTGAATTGTGTATAACTTGAATCGTGAAATAACTAAAAAGTATGCTCCATAATTTGTAATGTCTCTAAATTTTTGCAAGGCTCCCAGAAACCAGATTTTTAACAGAAGAGCTTCCAGGCCATGAAACATGGAAAATGGAATATTAAGGTTGAAAAGTTTCTGACGGAATTATTTTACTTTTTTTAAAGTTTTGATACCCACATAATATTTAGAAACAAACCCCACATATTGGTAAACACGGAATATACTCTCGTACCAAATAATTGTCCCCACCAATAATAAAATTAAAACAAATTCCACCCCCCCCCCCGCCCGCTTTTATTCCAACCCCTCTTTTATTAATCCTTGAAAGATTGAAATGAGAGGGAACATAATTTGTGAATACATATGCAAAAGATACGTGTTTAACTAAGAAAACGACAAAACGACTACTTGAACCCCCCCCCTTGATTATACCAATTCTCCGATTATCATTATATCGAACCATTTCCAACCCTCCCTCGACTATTCTCACCCTCCCTCCCCCCGTTTATTCGGATCAAATCTCTGAAATTCCTTCGCTGGTTACAAGACGTTAAACATACTTGGAAAACGAAACAATGACACCTCTTTTGCAGAAACTATTCACACTATAAAATTGTCTGATCATAACCGACAGATGAAACGTAAGCTGATTTCGAAATTAACCTGTAACGGCCGTGCAAAATCGCTTTGGACAAGATACCAGCAGGAATCACATGGAATGTTCAAGTTCGAAAAAAAAAAACACTACCGGGTGTCCCAAAAAATAAATACGGGTTTGGTTGACTCCAGCAATGTGAATTTAGCTTCAATCAATGTCTAATCACTCAAGAACTGTTGCTCAATCGATAGTTAATTTGAACATAGGTACGTCGTTCGTTGGTATTGATGCTTTGACGGTAAACATGTTTATCTTGAACGCTCAAATCTACCTCTTCCTGCAGCCTTTTGGTCTAAGCAAATTCTTAAGGCACAACGTATAAATCAACGATAGCCTTGTTAAAATTTGAAAAATATTAGATTTTGTGTTATTCTGTTTTCCAGTTTCTTTATTTGTTCATTAATTCAGCTCTTAATTTCGATGTGCTTCAAGAACTTGTTAAGGCCAAAAGGCAAAAGCTCTGGTTTGCAGGTGGACGCAAATTTGAGTTAAACATTGATATTTCTGCTCTCAAAGCACCAATACCAACAAACAAGGTATCTATGTTCAAATTAACTATCGAGGAACATTTCGAGAGTTATTAGCCATTGATTAAAGCTAAATTCACATCCCTCTCCAGATTTTGCAGCAATTCTTGCAATGATCCTATACCATGTCAAACAATATTATGTCAAGAAATTTCTCGTTTATGCCCGTTCTTAAGGAGCTTTTTACCAAATTAAGACACTGCAAGGTTGCAAAACCCATCTTAATATGACGGGCACATAACTGCCAGGGAACGTTAGTAAGCACTCTCCTTGGGGAACTCAATGAAAATATCACAGACTCTTTCAACTAACCTGTACCAGCTTCTCCTTTTGTTCTTATCATGGCAGCACCCTCTGAGATTCTACGCAACGCTTCTCCTAGATCTCTTGCACCACATACAAATGGAACATTGAACTTGTGTTTGTCTACATGATGATGTTCATCTGCAGGTGTGAGAACTGAAAGGAGGGCGACATGCGTTACAAACGCGCTAACTCAGAAGATTACGTCTATCTAATTAAATGGAACAGAAAGAGGAAGTATACCGCGTTGTAAAACGTATGAAAAAATCGGTTCAGTAAAATGGAGCAATCGACCGAAAGGACTTCTAGCCTTCAACTCAATAATGTTGTGCCGTTCATAAATATTTGCAAAATATAACGGCACCAGACACATTCAAAGCCTACCGACAGTCTAAATGAAAAACAGGGGGTCGATGTGATCAGCATCAAGATTGATGTGATCAGCATTAAACAGTAAAAAATGCTCTTATCTTGGCCTGGGAATAGACATGTCAGGCCGAAATTCTCACAGCAAGCAAATCAGCTGAGAAAAGAATTGTGTATATTTTGAAGAAAAAGCATTTTGGTGCTATCTGAGGATTAATTGTTCATACACGTTATCTGAGTTGCATATTTCTAAGATGATATATGATAATTGTTTCGTAGTTCTGGGCTGATTGAAAAGGATGCCCTGTTTTCGATTCATTTCAACAGGTTTCAGAGCAGCCTGCTTTCATCAAATCTTTACCATCTTCACATAACAGCGAAAAATAACGTCTATGTAGGCTATGTAGGCTATTCATTTGGTTGTCAAATTGACTAGCTACAAGTCTCTCTCTCTCTCTTCTCAGCACGAGTTGTAAGATGTACAAAGCAAGTGAGCTCAAAGGCGAGGAAGAAGGAGAGACTTGTTAGATTAGGAAATCAAAATCGAGACCCAAGCACAAAGAAGTGGATAATTAGAGTCAATCACCATTATGCAGCAACACGTGCCGCTCATTTGCTTGGCTTTTTGCCGAGATCAGAAGATTTTCCGGTGGACAGAATTTAGTCCACCGTCTTTCAGTGGACAAAAAGGGTCTCATTTTCAATGTCCTAATCCTACAAGTCTCTCTCTCTCTCTGCCTGTCTTTACTCTCTAATTCTGTTCTGCGTTTATCTTCAGCGTCTTGTGCTGACAAGAGAGAGATTTGTAGCAAGTCCAGCTGTCAAATAACGCTTGAATCGCTCCATTTGATCGATTACTCTATTTTCTATGACAGATTTTTTCAGTTCACTACTTTAGGTCGCATAGTAGGTTGAAAAAATCCGATTACGAGCATTAATTTTCAACAACAAATGTGTCTAATTACGTGTAATACAGTAAACAACCGCGTATAAGAATCTACAATTTTTGAAGTCAGTCTGGGTTCTTACACAGTGAATACAATGGAATGGTTCGTATGGGGTCTAATTAGACAATTTAAGCCTGTCGGTTCTTAACCCATTACGCTCTCATACGCAGGTGTTTACTGTATGCAACTTGACGTGTGTCTAGACAAGTAACTCGCATAAATCAGCTGTACACTCAACCTTCTGATTCATCAATCATGTCAACTTCCAAAGCTTCTAAAATTTGCGCTTCTGCAAAATGTCCTATTCTGCACTTCGCCATCACTGGGATTGTTACTGCTTTCATTATTTCTTGAATCATCTGACAATTCGAAGGAAATAACATACAATGAGCAAACGAAGGAAACCTACTGGTGATTCACAAAGATTTGTTGATTGGTCGTAACCAAACTGACATACCGTAAAAGCACTACTTAGCTTCCCTCTCTATTAAGCCCCATCTCCAGTAAGTCCCTGCTAAGCCAACATCTTAAATAAGCCTCCTCTCTATGACCCCCCCCCCCACTTATCTAGCAAAACAAAGTTGCGTGTTGATTGTTTATATGATTGGGAATAAAAACTGTGCCAAATATGTAAAGCTGAATGTTGACTCTGCAAAACATGAGGTAAAGAACTAAAAGCCAATCTATTATATCCTTGTGATTTGATTTTGTGAATAAGCCCTTCTCTAAATACACCACTCGCATTTAAGCCCCCTGCAGAGTCTCAACAATGAAATAAGCCCCCTATAAGGAATATCAGACGTTTCTATAGGAATTCCATACCACTAAAAGACCAAATATTTTGGGTTCATTTCTGCATATTTCATATCAAGAATGTGATATATTTATAGATCGTGCTTCATTTTAGAGATTCTTGGTCAGAAAATATCAACAAATGACTAGTATGAGGATGATAAGAATGATTGCAGCAAAGATGGATTTAGTATCAGAAAATATAACATTTCTCACTAATTAACAGTCACGCCACATTCCTTTTCAATGCAAAACGTTTCGTGAGCAAGATATTACGTTTTCGAACAGTGGAAATGTTTCGCTGTGATTTTTATGCTGCAAACAATTTCAGACACTAAATATTTCAGACTATAAAGAATTTCGGACATTAAAACGCTCCGACGAATGAAATTTCCAAAACTATTAACGATCGAAATGGTTGGTCTTTATTGTGATACAAAAAGTGTATATTTGAGTAGAGAGAATGAATAATAGATTACCTTTGGATCTGACATCCTTGCGATTCCTCCATCCTTTCTTATGTCAGCTGGCACCCTCTCCAATGCCATAACTGCACATGCCTGACAAAGGCAAGTTAAACAATTAATTGACAACCATTTTAGAACATTATGTGTTATCATAAAGAAAAATTATTTTTTTCTAAGTCCTTTGTCAAGCTTTCTAAAAAACATATTTCAAGAAAAATATTATCAGTTTAAATATAGTATAAACTTAATTTTCAAATAAATTTATGAAAATGAAACAAAAGAAAATTTAAATATGTCCGATCCATGCTAAAATAACATTCTTCATGGTAACTTGTCGATAACGAGAGATGCATTTGTCAATAACAAGTCAGAAAATAACAAAGGGCATTGGTAAGGCTATGCTATGCCACATTATGGCGAAAGACAATTCAGGTTTAGTTTTTTGGTAGTTCTATCATATACCGGGTGAGTCAATAATACAATCCTCGTTTGTAATGCAACTGCTCCCCCAGACACAGGAACAACTGCTCCCCCAGACACAGGAACAGACACAAGAGAAGGCAATAACGTTCCAAATATATCAAGTAATAGTAAATATGTTCAAATCAATTTCAAAATTTACCGGTCTGAAATCGGCTATTCCGTTCTGAAATCATATGGGACTTCCTTGAAAGAGAGCCCCCTCAAGAAAACTTAAAAAACAGCCTTAAATCGCGATCTAATTTTCCAAGAATTTCTGCCCTTGCAGCAATGACTTCAATACATTTTAGCACATGTTATCCTCTAGGGAGGATGCAAATTCCTGGGATAATTTAGCTGGGCTCGTAGGAATGGCATTTTTATCCTCCCTAATGGAGAATACATGCTGAAGAATGTACGAGTCTCATTGAGAAGCATAAAGATTAGTAAAATTTGATTGTGATTTTATACCGTTTTGAAGAGTTCTTAACCCTATCAAGCATAGGGGGGGGGGGGG
>REGL01001939.1:32633-51535 GCA_004194395.1 Aurelia aurita complex sp. Pacific
TATGGAGGCAAAGAAAACGATGCTGGACGTGTTGCCACTGGCGTTGACAGTTTGAACACGAATTCTACTAAAAGGAAGCTCGAAAAGGAACACGAAGAGCTGTTCAGTCAACTGAAGGATGTACTTGATAGATTGGGAAAAGAACACAAGAAAGCGAAGAGGAAAAACAGGGCCAGAGAAAAGCTGGGCCTAAGCACGACTTCAGGGCCTTCAATTGCGGAGAAGGCGCTCAACGAGGAATGCAGAGAGCTGACCATTAAACTGACTGACGTGCTTAACAGATTGGAAAAAGAGCGCAAGAAGGACAGGAGAAAAAGTAGGCCCACGCTCAAAAGAAAGCTAGGCCTGAGCACGGCTGCAGGGTCAGTCAACCCAGTCGCCTTTCATGAAACAGCCGTCAATAAGCTCCACAAGAAATGCGAAGAGCTTACCAATAAACTGAAAGATGAACTTGAAAGGTTGGAAAAAGAAATCGAGGAGAAGAAAAGAACGACTCCAGGGTTCTTGGTCAAGCCAGTAGCTTTTTATGGAATATGCAATAATGACCCGAAGCGACTTGAGAAAAATGCGAAGCAACGGCGCTGGTATGCAGCTCGACAAGAAAAGCGAAAACGTAGTGAAGGCATAGTGGTAGAAGAGGAAACCAAACCAAAGATCCATGCCAGTTGAGCAGGGACAGTGAATGATTCTGGACTAGGCTCTATGTGCAGCTCAACAACTGTATTGCAAGAGGTTTTAAGAACCACTGTCACCCAGGGTCCTTTGCGGGCAAGCTTAAAGTTGAGACTGTCTGAAAATCCAATTTGGCCCAAGCGGAAACCATGAATTTATAGAAAAGTTCTACTACGGGGTGCGCCAAAATAAACTATGCACGTTTGGCAGGCCACAATAAATCGTACATTGGACCGATTTTGAAGATTTATGATTTAATCGTTAGAAGAAAGCCTGAATTAGATACTGGGATTTTTTGCAAATTTTTTCCTTTTCAGTTTTTAGAGCTAGAAGCGAGTTTCATAAAATGTTAGTTTTCGAAAACACTGAAAACGATCAAAAGACATCGATCAAGTTTTCTAAAGAATCGACATGAATAGGCAAAGAGAGAATTTGTTCGTGTTGATTTACGATTTAAAAATCGACCAGTTGTAATCTGCCGTACGAGAGTTCGTACTGAACCCCCAAATCCCCCTGAAAACGTTTCTCTTTGTTCATTCACGTTGGATCTTTTAAATTTGATCGACGTTTTTGTTATCGTTTTCAATGTTTTCGAAAAGGAATATTTTAAGAAACTCGCCTCTAGCTATAAAAACTGAAAACAGAAAAATTTGCAAAAAGTCCTAAAATCTAATTCAGGTTTTCTGCTGAAGATTAAGTCATAAATTTTCAAAATCGGTCCAGTGTACGATTTATTGTGGCCTGTCAAACGTGCATAGTTTATTTTGGCGCACCCGGTAGTTGAAATGTTTGTTCACTACCAGTTCAACTACTCCAATGTAGATCTGTTGCTGCAGTCTGAAATTGTAGCGTACCTGCAAAGGACCATGGGTGACAATGGCTCTTTAACTAGATGTTAGGTGAGATTTGCGATAATGCGAAATCATTCAGTCAACGGCCTTTGGTTTTTTATATGTGGATATTTTCACCTGATATCTAATTTGAGGCAGACTTTGGAAAATTAAAAATATGATATAAAACTATTTCGTTGTTTTTATTGTGTATTTTCTACTCCTAAACTTATAATGCCACACGTTTTCTCCAAACCACGTTTTCTCGAACATGTTAATGAGCATAGAATGAGCAATAAACGTGTTTCATGTTTCCCTGCAGATGGGCTCCTTTACACGAGATAAACATTGGTCACATGTCGAAAGTCTACTTCAGAAACTTTTCTTTTCGTTGCAAAAATAGCGCGAAAGGAAAAACGTCGAACATAGAGACGTTCTAGTCCGTGCTGTTGTTCATTGGTGTGCACATACAAGAAAAATATGCCTGACATCAAAAGCCCGATCAAAAATAACTCTTTTATAGTAGTATTCCTATGCACAGAGGAAGAAAACTCCGGGNGTTAATGAGCATAGAATGAGCACTAAACGTGTTTTATGTTTCCCTGCAGATGGGCTCCTTTACACGAGATAAACATTGGTCACATGTCGAAAGTCTACTTCAGAAACTTTTCTTTTCGTTGCAAAAATAGCGCGAAAGGAAAAACGTCGAACATAGAGACGTTCTAGTCCGTGCTGTTGTTCATTGGTGTGCACATACAAGAAAAATATGCCTGACATCAAAAGCCCGATCAAAAATAACTCTTTTATAGTAGTATTCCTATGCACAGAGGAAGAAAACTCCGGGCTTATAAGTCAGCTAACTTCACAACGATCTTATTGTTTAAATTACGTTAGTTACTCGTGTTGTAGGAAAATGTCCAGCGAACGGTTCGGTACTGAAAGCAATTTTCAAGTTCTGTCCGTACCACATGAAAGCTCCGCCGGTCCTGGGCAAACAAGCAAACTCAAAAATATTAGATGTACTTGAAAGGGAAATTGTCTGTCCATTCGACCACGTCGCAAGACTTATCAAACGACGTGGTTTTGTTTGGTCCAGAAGCTGAGCAGCAAGTGTTTTATTTACGCCCAGAAATACGAGAATTGCATCGCCTACGAATTGGCTTCTGAGATAAAAAGGCCAAACAAATAAGATGCCTTTGACAAATGTACAGATATATCCTTCTTCTTTCGATGTATGTTCATGTTTGCTCTGAAAACCATTTCTGGAATGCGCAACGAGTGAGCTAGCTACCGGGTTCCAGAGCAACTTTTGCAGCTTGCTTTGTTTTTGTTTATAACGTGACCGACCGGACATAGAATTCCCTTTGTCTGCAATCTCTACTCACTTTGTACTTGGTTGTCAATCAACAGTAGCGGATCCTGTTATAACATTATGTGTCGTTCTTTCTTGCAACACAGAGATAAAATGTTTAAATTTTTCAAAATCATGCCGCAACAAATTTTACTTAGTTGGGCTAGCCAAGCAGTGTTTGTGATGCGGCCAAACGGTAAAAAATCCCTGGCAAGCAAATCTTAAATGTTTGCAAGTTTAGCCACAGCTTCAGTACTTAGGACTGATGTGAATGTCTGATCATAACAAGCGTGCATTTATGGGCGTTTCTGGAGGCACATTTCGCATAGCATAGGGCTCAAATCTTTAAAAAGGTTTGAATTGGAGGGCTTGAAAGGAACTTATGGTACTTTGCTGTTAATCTGCCGTGGAAACTTTTGATATCTTGATTTTTTCAAAATGGCAGCAATTTAACTATTTTTGAAAAAATTCATGTAAGAATTAAAAGAAAATTAAATCATCGTAAATCCTAAACTAATAGAGGAAACACTATATAACCTTCTAGAAAACCATAGTTTATGAAGGTCTACAATATGGTGGCAAGTAGAAANAGCATAGGGCTCAAATCTTTAAAAAGGTTTGAATTGGAGGGCTTGAAAGGAACTTATGGTACTTTGCTGTTAATCTGCCGTGGAAACTTTTGATATCTTGATTTTTTCAAAATGGCAGCAATTTAACTATTTTTGAAAAAATTCATGTAAGAATTAAAAGAAAATTAAATCATCGTAAATCCTAAACTAATAGAGGAAACACTATATAACCTTCTAGAAAACCATAGTTTATGAAGGTCTACAATATGGTGGCAAGTAGAAACCTGTAGCTTTCCTAGTTTAGGATTTAGAAATTTCATGACGTCATAGCATCAAATTTAATAAATGCTGCCATATTGAAACTAATCAAGATATCAATAAATTGCCATGGCAGATTTACAGCAAGAAGCCCTAAGTTCCTTCCAAGCCCATTATTTCAAAGAAAACTGCAATAGAATTTTACACCGACCTTCTTAAAGATTTGAGCCCTATGTTATTTCGCATTACCAAGAATAATAATCGCAAAAACATTCATTCTTTGGTTCTCTGCTTGTTTCTATTAGCCTACTTGAAATAACAAGTGCAAGAATATACGTTAAACCTGACTAGCAGGTTGTGCTTATGTAGTCAATCAATAATTAAGTTATCAAGTCATCAACTAATCATTCAGTCTCTATGCCACAAAGAGATCTTCGCAGAAATTGGCGAAATTGAAAGCACCAGGCACCTCTCTTCCTTTCGGGTCGATATATGGTTCCATACGCGACATACAGTATTCTGCTTGCTCTTTCGTAAGTGCCTGGAAAAAAGAAATCAGATATATCGATTTGCCTGCCTGCTGTACCGGGTGAACCAGAAAGAAAGTTCCCAATTTTGAAAATTCATAGCATCAAGAGTACTGGGTGAATTGGAATGAATCAATATTTGCTTGACAGCCAAAAGATCGAAGTATTTTTGGGAATTTTCTCGCCTTCTTACGAGCACTGGAAAAACTGGTAAATTCAAATATAGAAAAACTTTGTGGTTGCAAAATATTGCAAATCTTTAGTATCTGTGTAAGAATTTATGTCTTATAACTCTTGAGAGAACTGAAACGCGCGTGAGTATTGTTCTATGTGTGGAGAGTCCTAACGATTTGGTCAAGTGTTTTAGGCCCTTTTTAGTAATTTTGCAACCATGACATCTTTGTATAGTTAAATTTACCTATATTTGCAGTGCTCGTAAGAAGATTAGAAATATCACAAAAATACTTTGATCTTTTGGCTTTTGACTAGAATTTGAATCATTCAAATCCACAAAGTACTTGTGGTGCTACAAATTTTCGAAAATGGGAACTTTTTTCTGGCTCACCTGGTAGGTTATGTGAAGAACGGTTTGTACAACGGGTTATAAGAAAAACAATTCCCGCTTGAAAGGCCACTCGCTGTATATCAGGGCAATAATGTTGGCAAGTACAATGTTCGATAGTGGGCATGCTCCAATAAATTTCAAAATTCACCTGACATAAATTGGCCACTCCGTTCCGAAATTATGAAGGATTTTCTCAAGAATGCACCTTCAAGAAACCGTCAAAACAGGCCTAAAATCAAGGCCAAATTTTCTGCCTTAAAGCAATGACTTTTACGTGTCTTCGCACGTAGATCGAGAAAGCCTCTTCAAGAAACCTTCAAAACGGGCCTAATTTTCTGACTTACCACAATGACTTTTAGTGCCTTAGCACGAAAATCGAGAAAGCCTCTTCAAGAAACCTTCAAAACAGGCCTAATTATCTGCCTTACCGCGCTTGAGCATGTTTTATCCCTTTGTGAGATATGCTTAGTTTCTCAGTGTCCTGCAAGGTATTTTCTAATAAAAGGGAAATAGCTGAAGTTCCTATAAAGTCGTCCTATGACAACGCAAAAAGAAAATAAAAAGACAACGAGAACCAGACACGGGCGCATAATTGCTTTAACCATAGAATGAATAACACAACATACCTGGTAAAGCTCTTCCTCAGTAACAAATGCTTTAGCACCTCCTTCTGTGATAGCTCGGAAAGCATCTTCGACCTCGTTAGCTGAATGAACATTTTCTGTCTCTCTACTTATCATGAAAGCAATGTATTCGTTCATTGAGACCTTGCCATCCCTGAAAAAAACACCAAATTCGCGATAAGGTATAAAATAAAGCGAACTTTTCACTGCAGGTAGGCAGAAAATTGTAAAATCTTATCGCAACTTTTTAGCGGTATTTAGGAGTTTTTGAGCGAGGATTTGCAGATGAATAACTACAAGAAAAAAGTCTTCATCCCTTGAAAAACTTGAGGTATTTTCTTTGATCATCTGTCTTACAAGGTGAAAACGTTTTGAATAAATTCGTGTATAATACAGAGAATCGTCCCTTTCAGTGACGGAATCGACCTTACTGTAATATTGAGTGTATCGGAAAATGTACCCAAACATCGTACATCGTACAAAACATCGTACAGACAAATTAAAACTCCAATTTGAAAAATGACAACTCCGTTACTTGGCTAAGAGTTTTAATTAAGAAATGTTTTTTAAGCTCAGTCTTTGCCTTTTAAAAAATACTGAAACTGAACTGTTGAATTAAATTACAATATGCTCTCTCGTCAATGCTGAGCATCAAAAATTCAAAATTTGCATGATAGTGAACCGCCCATTTTGTGTCTGCTTCTTGGCAAATGGGGAATTAGAACTTGTAGCTACGGCTGCCTTTTCACTAGCCCGGGTTAAGACAAAAATGTGTCAAAAGTTATCCGTTTTAAGTGAGTCAATGAAAACGCTACTTTTACCATGAATCCATTTTTGTTCGTTTTCAATCGTTTCCACTTGTCGTTCTTAATGGTTTTATCCCCCTTTTTGTTGTTTCAACTTTAATTTAAAGTGCCAAAAGTAGTGCATGTTGTTGCTGTTGCAACTGGGTTAAATGTTATACGTTTAATGCGTTTCCACTAACCCACAGGTGCGTTGAAGGGGCTGAATAAGAAATACGTAGACAAATCCATGGTTTGTGCATCAAATATCGCACTTTGAAAGGAGAAATTCCTTTTTAATTAGCTAAATTCAAAAAGAAAGATCCTTATCTAGATACAGGCCGATCTTTGGGTGAAAGATCAACGGAAATACTTATTGGAAATCCATCTATATCACATTTTTCATTTCATTTCATTTATTCATTATTTAATGTTGGTTTACAATAGTATAAATAAATACTAATTAAGACCAACCTACATACATAAATACTTAAAATCTAAAAAAAATATGTAGAGATCTAATTTGTATCAGAAGAAAGTCCAAAGCCTAATCTCCAAGATGAGACATTCATTTTGTATTCTAATTGAATAGTCACAAGTCACAATAAATTAGCTCATCAGAAAACTGCTAAATCCAAAATTTCCCCGGCGGTTTTTTATCCAGCCCCTTTAAAATCCTTTGCAGGCAAGCTGCAATTTCAGATTGTCCGAAAATCAAACTTGGCCAGAATGAAATACGGATCGGCACTGCAACAGTTGAAATTATAGAAAAGTTCGACTTCAGTTGATTGCTTGATTGGAGGAGCATAGGTTCCAAATCTTTAACTCAGCGTAAAAAGGTGGGTGTAGAATTCAATGACCTGTCTCTTCTGATTGAATGGCTTGAAAGAAACTTTAGATGCTTATCTATAATTCTACCGTTGGACTTTCCGGAAATTTTAATATTTTTTTCATATTTCAAGTCATTTGAGGATGTGACGTCACCAAATTTCTAACTCATAAACCAGATGAGTGACAGACATTTGCTTGATACCATATTGTACGCATTCATAAACTATAGTTTTCTTCGAAATTGTTTCAGGTTGCATCAAACAGTTTAGAAATTACAATGATTTTAAGTTTTTTTGAATTTTTTTCTTGAATTCTTGAAAAAGAAGAAAAACACTCTAATTCTGAAAATATTGAAGATTTCAAAAAAGGCCAACGGTAGAATTATAGAGAAATAGCTAAAGTTTCTTTGAAATCATTCAGTTCAAAGAAATAGGTCACTGAATTTTACACCAGCCTTTTTAAAGATATGGAACCTGATTGGAGGCTACAAGACCGTGCGTATTCAATAACTGCAAACGCTTAGAAGATACTGAACAGACTATGCCCTGAAAGCCTATGGGATAAATACCAACCAAGATCTTTTCACTCGACCTACTATACGAGGCACTGTAAAGATATCCAGATCCCTAGATATAGGACTGAATTTGCAAAAAAGGGCTTTCATTACGCAGCTTTCAAGTCATGGAATGATACACCTGCCGAAATTCGCGAGTTACCGACACTTGATCGTTTTAAAAAACAACTTAAAATGCATGTAAAGAGCTAGACTCTCAAGCCAAACACAACTCCCTGGAAGAACAGCAATGGTTAAGTTTTAAAGGGCTGTAGGTTTTTATTCATAAAGCTCTTATCATTGTAAATAGATGTTATATATATTTTAAATTTGCTGAAGGGTTAATTTGTGTATAAATAGTATTAAATGAAAAAATGAAGGCGCAATTTTCCAAGCCATGTACTCGCAGAGGCACAAAACATTTCTAATGAGGCCTGCATTGCAGTGCAGGAATTGAATATAAATAGCACTTCTTACAAATGATGGTCTCTTAGGCCCCGTTCACACTGCTCTGTTTTTGTTAGTATCCGTTTTTGTGGCATCCAAGCTACCCGTTCACATTGCTCCGTTTTTGTACAAAAACGGAGGGAAAAACATCCGCTTTTGTCCGTTCACATTATCCGCCTAATAACCAATACGGAGAGAAAAACCTCCGTTTTTGTGCGTTCACATTGCTCCGTTTTTGTGAAACTCTGAATATTAGAGCGTTTTCAAAAACCTCCGTTTTTGCGCGTTCACACTGATCAAGTGCGTTTTCAAAAACCTCCGTTTTTGTGGATATCCACTTTTGATGGCGTTTTCGAAAACCTCCGTTTTTGTGCGTTCACACTGATCAAGTGCGTTTTCAAAAACCTCCGTTTTTGTGGATATCCACTTTTGATGGCGTTTTCGAAAACCTCCGTTTTTGTGGCGCTTTTGTGCAGATCAGTGTGAACACTTTCACAAAAACGTAGGTTTTTCTCTCCGTGTTTGTACAAAAATGGAGCAGTGTGAACGGGACCTTAGAAAGATGAAATCCTTACCCATTAGGATCCACCGTTGCCAAAATAGCATCAAATTCGGGATCCGTTTCTCCTTCTTCTACCATCGGTAAATCATAGCCAAGAGATCGCAGACATGACTTAAATTCTTGATGCTCCAAGTAACCTGTCTTGTCTTTGTCGAAATGCCTGAAAATTGAAATAATAAGTCGTTCAGATATCACCAATGATTGAAGTCTTGTGAATTAAATGATTTGCACTCATGACATCTTTCAACCCATTGAAACCCTGACCTGACATCTGATATGAGACAGAATCTAGTATAGTATCCATTAATCTTTAATTGTCTCGTAATGTGACTGTATACAGTTTAATGTTTCATGTTTTTATATATTGGCCATGGGGTAGTCACTGTATTTCGCTCCCCATGGTATCGTACCTGTAGTGTTGTATAGTAACTTAGACAGGTATAGTAGAATGTAAGATTATTGTAAAATTTTATCTTTGAATAAAAAAAAGAAGTCTTGTGCGAGCTATTTGCATGATACTTGAGTCTTGTGCGTGCCTCTATATGTCAAGGCATTTCTGTCATAAACTGCATAATGATGCAGTAACAGTGCATCATGAGATTATTTTCAGTAATATATTTTGAGTGGGCAGGAAGCATTTCTAGCTACTTAGCACTCACCCGGCATGAGATGGTAAGATAGCTACAGGACGTTGTTACCCTTGCTTTCACAATATAACTAGCTTTTAATGCAGTTAAGTAAGTGTTGCTCATATTGTTGTTTCAATTCTGCAGATTTTCAAAAGAATGAATGTCGTAGTGGAGTTTTTGGAGCTAAAATCAAGTTAAATTGCAGCTTTTTGAGGCAAAATTTTTTGGAGAACTACGAGAACTGTTTATAAATTTCAAAACTGTATCATGCTACTATGGTATTCATTTAAACTCAATATGATATTAGTTTCAACTGAAGTGTTAAAATGCAATTTTAAGACACAGTTAATTAATGTCAGTTCGTTTTGTGCTTCCTTGGACTGTAAGGCTTTCTTTTCCCCGGGTGGTACTTCACATGGCATAAAATAGGATTGAAAAACAAAGGATATCTTTATTTACTAACTTGAACATGACAGTGATTTCTTTGAGTGTTTCCTCTGCCACACCAGTTCTGTTCCTTGCTTGGATTTGTTGTTCCAAATTTCGCTGCATTCTCATGCAAAGCTGGTCGAGTTGATCCCATNATGAGATTATTTTCAGTAATATATTTTGAGTGGGCAGGAAGCATTTCTAGCTACTTAGCACTCACCCTGCATGAGATGGTAAGATAGCTACAGGACGTTGTTACCCTTGCTTTCACAATATAACTAGCTGTTAATGCAGTTAAGTAAGTGCTGCTCATATTGTTGTTTCAATTCTGCAGATTTTCAAAAGAATGAATGTCGTAGTGGAGTTTTTGGAGCTAAAATCAAGTTAAATTGCAGCTTTTTGAGGCAAAATTTTTTGGAGAACTACGAGAACTGTTTACAAATTTCAAAACTGTATCATGCTACTATGATATTCATTAAAACTCAATATGATATTAGTTTCAACTGAAGTGTTAAATTGCAATTTTAAGACACAGTTAATTAATGTCAGTTCGTTTTGTGCTTCCTTGGACTGTAAGGCTTTCTATTCCCCAGGTGGTACTTCACATGGCATAAAATAGGATTGAAAAACAAAGGATATCTTTATTTACTAACTTGAACATGACAGTGATTTCTTTGAGTGTTTCCTCTGCCACACCAGTTCTGTTCCTTGCCTGGATTTGCTGTTCCAGATTTCGCTGCATTCTCATGCAAAGCTGGTCGAGTTGATCCCATTGTTGCGCTAAACCAACGGTACTGTGTTCTGTATATCTAGAAAAATTAAGAATTTGGAAAAAAATTTGCATTGAAGTGCTGAAAAAGAGTGAATCTATCTCAGGATAAGATTTTCGCTGCGAAATGATTAGTAAAAAGTGTCCTAACGAAAAATTTCCACAGTTCCATAATTTTATGTTAAAAAACAAGTAATTTGTAAGGTACACGGAAATTTTCTGGAGATGACACTTGAGTACTAGTAATACACGTATTTTTATGCGAAACTGGTTTATAAGAAACTATTACCACGATGACCAAAAATTTAAGAAAATCTAGTACTACGTTCAAGAACAATTAAGAAACTCTAAAAATTCATTTCTGTATGTCTCTCTTTACTATGTCTCTGTCTCTCTAACAAAGCTACCTTCATATTTGTTTAACTTTTGACTGCAAAATGCAAGCCCTTTGTCGATAAGAAGGTTCAACTTCGAACCATAACGCAATTTTAGGCCCCAAAAAGTAAGAAACTAATTAAGAAACTTTGACTAGAATTTTCATGCGAAATTCAGAAACTGTTAGTACTGGTTTTTATAAGAAATTTTTATACGTCTTAGAAGTAAATAAGAAACATTTAAACTTAACTTCAAGGAGGATATTGAGTCAAATATGTAATCGAACACCGTTTATTCCGATATCATGTCTTAAGAAGCAAATTACGAAACTTTTAGTATCAAAATGCAACAATTGTCCAAGTGTCATGCTGATACTGAATCAAGAAACTTTAGTGCTACGGCATGACCTGACAGAAAATGAAGTTTGGCTTTCCTAGACTGGATGAAAAGAAAAAAATCTCGACTAATAACTTACAGTACGATAGCTCGTTGCCTTTCTTTATGATACAAGTGTCTGATGGTTCTTTACTTCCAAGAATATTCAAATGCCAAAGACAAAAGGCAAACGATATCAATACGAAAACCTTAAAAAATTTCATAAGCATCCAAGCCTTGTTAGCGCAGTAGGTAGCGCGTCAGTCTCATAATCTGAAGGTCGTGAGTTCGATCCTCACACAGGGCACTTTTATTCTTTTTATTGGAATTCCTTACATTTTGATTTTTTCTTGATTTAGAAATTAAAATCAAATGCTCTTACTTGTTGTCCAAGATAAGTTGCTCTTCCATTTGTGCACCAAGATCTTCAATTTCACTCAAATCATCCTTTCGCTCTTTGATTTCAACAGACTGCGCCTACGAGAAAGTTATACAGTAATTGATATGATATTTTCAATTTTCCTACAGTCGAGAAACAGAATACAGATATAGACTGGTTTGTATAACAACTGGTTTTTATAGACTGGTTTTTATAGAAAAACAAGAAAACTTCAACGATAAAAATGTTTTGAAGGATATTTTCTTCAAATGTAAAAAAATTATTTCTTCCAAACTTATAATTATAAATCAACGACAAAATTATAGAACTATGATAAAATAGAATATAAACGAGAGTAAAATAATGGAATACCAAGAAAAATATCAGAATAAACTTAGAATTTGACAGAAAAAACGTTGCATACAAATTTTTACAGTAGTTCTTTCTACACAAAATTGCAGGGTTTACAAAATTGGAAATTAAAAAAAAAATTTCGTCAACGTAAATCTTTAACGTCATCTTATCACTAAATACGAATTTTCACTTTCACTTCGTCAATATCGTACTCAATAAAATCGAGTGTAAACTATGAACGTGGGCAATTTTTACAAAATTCATACACGTATTTTTTTTTGTAGGGAACTAAGAATTTGACCAAGTGCTTGAAAGCTTCTTAAAATTATTAGAATTTAAGTTCTCAGAGTTTCTTACAAGTTTCTTGCGACAATCTTCGGAAAGCACTAGCCCACTCTTCATGTTTACTTCCTATGCCCTCATGAACATATCAAAAACAAAGTTTTTGAAGGATATTTTGAAGGATATATAAGAAAAATGCGTGCAGTCTATTACACAGTATTTTTGTTCCAAGAAACTGCCCATAAGAAACTCAACTCTCAGATCGCCAAAACATTAAGAAATTCCAGTACAGGGAAAATATAAGTTAGAATTATTTATTTTGATAAAGGAAATCGTTCACATATTTTTACTTTACTTTCACTTGTTTCCTGTATCATATTACTCGTAAAATACTTGAGCAATGTCTGGGCTTAAAAAATCTTGTTTTGAAATGTTCACGAGGGCACAGGTAGTGAACATGAAGATTGTTATGGAACCTCTAAGAAACTCCTAAGAAACTCTGAGTACTCAAAACATGATAATTTTAAGAAACTGTCAGTACTGGCTCAAATTCTTAGTTTCTTATAAAAAAATTACGTGTACACGTCTTTTTCTATAAAAAAACTGGTTTATAAGAAACTAGTACTAGGATGGCGAAAAATTTAAGAAACTCTAGTACTATGCTTGAAAAGTGCTGTGAAGCTTTTAAAGTCAAATGCAAGGAAATCATTGGAAAATTGTCGTTGAGCCTTTATTTGTTAGTAATATTCATGATAGATTTATGTTTTGAATGAAATAGAGCTCGCTTTCTTGCTAAAAATTGTGCTGTCTGTCAAGAAACGAATACGTGCCAGGCAGTGGTAGAAACTACATGCATCCAAAAAATAAGAAACAAATTAAGAAGCTTCTCGAAGCTTTCAGTGCTAAAAACTGAAAATCTCACGTGAAATTAAGAAATTTTTAGTACTATGGGCTTATCCAAGTTTCTTATAAGTACAAGAAATATATATAAATATAAGTTTCTTAGCTCGAAAGGCACACGAAAAAGGCAAAATTTGGATCCGTATAAATCATAACCATGAAGTTTTGAGTTTAAACAAACATTCAGAAATGGACTGAAAAATTCCCCATCAAAAATATAGTACAACATAACAATTGTCATAGCATCAATTTTTACTGCGTGTCGTATTTCTCATCCTCCAGCCTCCGGACCAATGAATCCCTAACTTTCATGAACTCGAAAGTACGCAGACGTACCTGGAAAAATTTCAGTTGATCCTCGAGGTCACCGGATACTTGTACCATCGACGTTCTGTAGGAAAAAACAAACTGTAATTAAGATTGTCTTTGAAATGAAATGGAATTAAAGTCTTTTTCAAGGGTCCGGGCACTTCAATTTTTGTCGCAGAAAACTGCATTCCCACCCATTTGATTCAAACATATAAAATGTCACGAAGTACAGCATCAAATGATTGCTATGGGAGAATCTTTGTCTTACGACAGTTCTTTCAAACTTCATGTTTGTCTTGAGGAAACTTTAGATCTATTTTTCGCAAAAATATTTCCATGTACCAAGACTTTCGTTCAAAGCCTACCTCATAAAAATCTTCGTAGTTCAGTCAAAAGTTTGATGCTTCATGTAAAATGTTCTCTAAAGAAGTCCAGTAAATATTTGATAAGCATTAAACCTTGTTTGTACGTGCGGCTACAATAACCGATGCATAGATAAAACAACTTTAAAAACAGTATATTGCCTAGAGCATAGAAGGCTAAACGTTTCGGGCCTGACCCTTCAACAGTAGTGATGAAGGGTTAAGACGAAACTTGCACTGTTGATGAAGGGTAAAGTTATGGGGCTGCCATTGTCTTTTGCTCCTCGAGGTATCATCCCAATAGTGTTACATAGTAATTAGAAAGTATAGTGGAATGTAAACTGTAATTGTAATAATTTATGTGAATATAAAAAAAGAAGGGCAAAGCCCTTAAATTTTAGTCTTCTAAACTCTTGGTCATACACGGTTTTAAAAGATATTTTATGTATTTTTTAAGGATGTTGGCATAGATCAAACGTTAAGCAACACCACTGCCAATTGAATCTTGGTGAAATTCAATAATTAAGCTTACCTTGTTTCGGTGAGGAATTTATGAAATTCGTTGGCTTTCATGGCGAAAGCTAATCTCAGCTCATCGTTGTAATCTTGGCGACGAGATTCCTTCTCCAATTTATTCTCTCTTTCCTGAAAAGAAAAACACACATAAAACGATGCTTAAACACAGTTTGATCCTCAAATAACGAACCCCCTTTTTAACGCGCCCCCCTTGTAAAACTAACTAAACATCTGTCCCCCTGAATAAATTGAAGTCTTCATTAAATAAATTCCCGATATAGCGAATANATTCAATAATTAAGCTTACCTTGTTTCGGTGAGGAATTTATGAAATTCGTTGGCTTTCATGGCGAAAGCTAATCTCAGCTCATCGTTGTAATCTTGGCGACGAGATTCCTTCTCCAATTTATTCTCTCTTTCCTGAAAAGAAAAACACACATAAAACGATGCTTAAACACAGTTTGATCCTCAAATAACGAACCCCCTTTTTAACGCGCCCCCCTTGTAAAACTAACTAAACATCTGTCCCCCTGAATAAATTGAAGTCTTCATTAAATAAATTCCCGATATAGCGAATAATTTTCCAGCTCCATCATACGAAAGTAAACAATTTGCCAGATAAGTGAGAGAAAAAAAAAACAGTGACGATCCATATAGCTTCCAAAAAGCGCCTTCGTTTCTTCCAACCAGATCATTTAGATTTGGATAATATTACAGCCAAGTCTTATGATTGGTGAAACCATAGGGTCCGCAGGGGTAAAGTGGGTAGGCTGGGGGGGCAAGTAGTCTTAATTGATGGAGAGCAATAGACCATGAACTGATAAATCAACATTTACTATGTCAAGGAAGAAAGTTCAAGCGGTTGCAGCTAAAGTTCGTCTTAAATTAGATGTCACCGGAGATTTACAATAACTTGAAATTCCTTCAAAAAACACTTCTATTCTTGTTATTCACGGGCATTTGCAGATGGCATCTAATTTGAGACAGACTATAGATAAAAACTGCGACCAAAGATCTTGGCACAATCTATCCAAACTTTTCGCCTGACCAATTTTACCCCAAACTTCACCATTTTATCCCAGTAGACCCCATACATCCCTCACACGGATAAAATGTTTGTTTTCACCTTTCAAATGGCTTTGCATAACGGCAGGGAGAGGAGTCCCGAGTACAGGGATTCTTTCAGTGTTTTCACAGGTGATCAGCTTCATGCGGGTGAGTGGCTGAGCAGCTTAAACAGTTTCCGTCAGGTGACCGAAGTTAAGCTCAGTCGAGTGAGGTCAAACTCCGGATAGGTGACCTCTGAGGCCTGACCTCGCAACTCACCTCGCGCCGTCCTTCGGAGGGGACGTTAAACTAGGGGTTCCATGCCTGGATGCGGCATGCACAGTGGGCCTAAATTAGCTTTAAATGGCTAGAAACCCTATCAGCCCATTTACAATAAATTACTACTACTACTACCACTACTACTACTTCACATGTGATTCGTGTACGAGGTTTGTAATAGTTATTGTCAAAATACCGAATTGGAGATCCTACCTTGATGATTATTTCCAAATCATGCCAAGTCTGTTCTGGTGAATCCAACGTAAACCAAGTATATCTAGGTCAAGAATATTGGTAAAAATGTGTTTACTTAAAGGTAGATACTATAAGAGGCAGATGCAAAAAACGGAAACTTTTCTTAGCACACTGAGGCCTTTCAATCTTATGTTATCATCAGAGTTATCATTATTTTATCACCACACTCTGATGATAACATAAGATTGAAAGGCCTCAGTGTGCTAAGAAAAGTTTACGTTTTTTGCATCTGCCTCTTATAGTATCTATCTTTTAGATCAAGAAAGGGGGAATGGAATAACGAACGTAAGAAACCTAACAGAAATCGAAGTATTGGCAGGAAATCGAAGCTTCACCAAAATAAGGAAGGACAAGAATTGCGACGGCAATCAAAATAAATGAGTTCAAAAAGACGTTCCATTTGTTGACATTTCTAAGTATTATTCAACATTATTCCAGGTATAAAAATGAGAGACAAATGCTAGACTAAGCCTGTTATTATTGTTAATTATTGTTGACGTTTCGAAGCGATTCCAGTTTTCATTATCAGCATTAAATGTTACAAAAGCACGAGGCTGCACCTATATTGATAAAGACATAGCTTACTGGCTAAACAGTACAACAATTAATTATAAAAATTTTATGGAAAATTGTCTCGTCTGTCTCCAGAACGGTGTCTCAGTGAAATGGAATTCTAGCAGGAAGGCTGACTCCTGATAAATAACAACAGGACAACTGCTAAATAAGCAAACTCCAAGTAGAAAATGCAGAGCTAGTTCAATTTTGTGTACCTCCTTTTATTTCTACAAACAGTAAAACTACGAGGCGCATGCCACACCAAATCAATGCTAAGATTTAATTACTGAATTTATTTAGTCCCAAGAGAGGGAAAAAGAGTAAAGTCTTAAGTAGGTTACAATAGAGTCGTGTATACAAGCGTGACATTGCTTTTAAGTTGTGTTCTGGCACGTGAAATAGTGACAGTATAAATAGTCTGTACAGGAGTCTAAAGGTCACACATCGATAGCTCGTTTGCTGATCAGAAACCCCTCCCCACTCCTCCCAAAAGATTTTAGAGCAGCGGCAATACCAAGTTGTGGATGTTGATTCTATTTTGATAGATTTTCGACACTCAATTTACCAGTCCATAATGATAAGTCCTGAAAGGCTACTATAATGATCAAACCAGGATAGGCACAGCAACAGTGTAAAATTTGAGAATATGCAGAGTAATGCATCTTGTAGAATTTTTTGCTAAGCTCATTTATCGTATTACTTGTTTGTCATGCACTCGTCTTTTCACAAACTTGCTAAACTGAGTAGTACTACTGTCATGAAAGACTCTTACAAGAACTGTAATTAGATACTAAATAAATGTAGTTATTTTCGGTTGAATGAAATGAATTAGAAAATAACAACAGTTCATCGATGGCGTAGACCCCTAACATAAGATATTACTTACGGATTGATGCTGACATCATAACTTTTGATCTGCTGATCCAACTCAACCAAGTGATCGAAATCTGTTCTTGCTTCCTTCAATGTTGCTCTGAATGTTGAATGGGCATCTAACAACGCCTTAGGGGAAAATCCAGAAGAAAAAGGTTAGGATTCGCTAGCATAGGTTCCAAATCTTTAACTTGGCGCACGTAAAAAGGTGGGTGTAAAATTCTATGACCTATTTCTTCTGGTTGAATGGCTTGAAGGAAACTTAAGGTACTTATCTATAATTCTAACGTTGGACGTTTCAGAAATTTTGAGTAATTTTGAAATTACTACGTATTTTATGTTTCAACTCATTTGAGGCTGTGATGGTAATCAAATTTCTAAATCATAAACCAGAAGAGTCACAGACTTTTGCTTGATACCATATTGTAAACATCCATAAACTATGGTTTTCTTGGAAATATTACATGTTAGGTCGAACAGTTTAGAAATTACGATGGTTTTGAAGGTTTTTTGAAAATTGTTCTTGAATTCTTGAAGAAGAAGGAAAACACTCTAATTCTGAAAATATTGGAGATGTTGGAAGAGAAATAGCTAAAGTTTCTTTGAAGTAATTCAGTTCAAATAAATAGGTCATTGAATTTTATACCAGACTTTTTAAAGTTTTGGAACCTACGTTGGATTCGCTGGCAGATGCAATCAAGCACACCTATCAATCCTGGCTTGAATACAGAGTGTCCCAAAAAATTGTGCCCCATTCGCCTGTCTGCTGCAGAGAAGTTTGCGTGCTATTGTCGCGTTCTTGCTACAGTTGCATTGGATAGGCTGCAACTTAGAGTTTTAGTCCTTGTTTGAATCAATCTGACAAGTGCTTGCTGATCATGGTACAGGATGACACAATAACACGATAACGATGAGTCATTTTCAATTTAGACAAAATGCAAATACAACGCTAGGACCCTTTCTTTCAAAATTTACTTGCAGTCCCAGTTGTACATGGCACGGTCATTATTATCGCACGAATTGTATCTTGCTAGCAAGAAAAGCCTTTGAGATGCAATGAACTTGCAAAACGTATCTCAATTCTTGGCTGATACTAACTTAAAAACATTTTGGTAAAATCATACCTTGATTTCTTCGACAGAATTGCACCTGACTGGATCTGTAAGGTCTTCCTCTGCATTTTCATACCAACTGCTGAAGACTGACGCTTTCTTTGCAAACAGCAAACACAGATCTTCAATCTGAAAAAAAACAACGAGGCGAAAATATCAACTTTGACTCTTTCAATTCAATCTTTAAATTACATTAAAAGCCATAAATTTCGGACGAATAAATTTCTGACAAAATATTTTTGGATAAAAAATTTTCGGAAGTTTTTCAGAAATGTCAGACGACTAAATAACGATAAATTTTCTGTTTATGTTTGCTCATTTCATACATATATTATAGATCGTGCTTCATTTCAGGGGTACTTGGTCAGAAATTGCAACAAATGATTATTGTTGAGGATGACGAGAATAATAGCCTGTGTACCACACCCCATTACGAAAACGCAGGCTAGAGAATTATTGCTAACATGGAGTTGGTTTGAGAAAATATTATAATTTTCAAAAACTAACACTCTCACCATATTCCTTTTCAATG
>REGL01001940.1:23503-37075 GCA_004194395.1 Aurelia aurita complex sp. Pacific
AAAAGGGCTCCAGATCGCATGCGCAGTAACGATTTATTTCACTTATGTAATATGCAAATTAGCTTGACCGTTGAGAACAAGGGAAGAAACAAAAGCAGCGATGCGCATGACAACGTGAGCAAACTTGTTTGTCGGTCTGAATCCACCATTCATGAAGGATATTTTCATGCAACGCAATATTAGGTACTGTCTAAGGCATGGTGATGATGCTCAACTGCCAAAAGTACGAACTACGTCCTTTGGAGTTGAGTCCATTACTTACCTTGGAAATAAACTGTGGCAGCATTTACCGCAAGAAATAAAACAATCTAATAGCCTTCCTATGTTCAAAACAAGAATTAGATGCTGGAATGGCGGAAAATGCAACTGTAGGCTTTGCAAAGTATATATCCCGCAAGTTGGGTTTCTAACATGATAGATTTTAACTCTGATTTGTCCTGTAATATATATTAATAGTTTTATTGCAAATTATATATATTGTAAATAGTAGGCCTTAATTAGCTGTAATTTAGCTATTCTTTTTTTTAGCCTACTTTAAACAGATGTTTAATAATAATGATAATAATTGTTTCTGGCTTACCAGGTGGGTTATCAGGTAGAATATTTGCTTTTGATTGACGTACCAATCAAAGAGCTTCTACAGGCGACGAATCAAGCAGCAGATGTACCTAAATAAAGACCACAAATGATTAGACACACGACACAGGGTAGGGCCAGTTAATCGAAAGTTATCGCCTCCCCAAAAGTTGGGCACTCTTGGTCTTTGAATAGCAAGGTTTTTAGTTGTAGCTTTTTTTATTCCCATAAAATCTAAAATATTAAGCAATTACAAACAAACAATTACAAAACGATAGCAAATGGAGCACGGACAAACATAGCCACCCTAAGACTTACATTTAACATAGAGACACAAATATTACAAAAATATTACAAAAATAACTAAGGTAGTGTGGCCCACTTTGCCCATGACGTTGCGAATTTTTATAATTTGATCCTAAGAGTTATTAATGAAAAAACCAAGTAGCTAGTAGTAGTAGTAACAATGTAGCTTGAGTGATAAGGTAAATTCCATAGACCGGAGCTTCAGCCCCTGGAACTATTGACATTTTATCACATTTCGGTCTTTTTTAGGGCTGGTAGATTTTGAACGAATGCACTATCGGAATTGATCGGTAGATTGTTTGTAACTCACAGGAGCAATCAAATTCTGGCAAAATCTATGATAAGCCTCCCTCCCTAAACGTTGGGTATTCCCAAAGTGCATGGCAAATTCAATTAAATGAAGTCTAGACGGAAAACAACCAATCAAGTCATAAGTCTAGGCAGGGCAATGAAGATATATCTGTATCATCTTGGTTAGAAAATTTTGGATGCAGAAAGGAAAATGCACGAGTTTGAAAGAAATGACATTTTGTCGTCTTATCAACTGACGAGCGTTTTAGCGACTGCATAATATGTAATTCTCAAACCATGAATCGTTCGAAAAGAAAAGGCGGCATCTGTTGCAATAGGGCTTCAAACAATTGTGAAACACTCAAAAATAGTGTTTAAATATGGACGAATGAGATATTTCGGGCAAACTAAAATGGAAAGAGACTACCAAATCGATAACAAATACAGCCTATAAACTGTTTTAATTCGGTTCCCTAAAAGCCTACTGGTAAATCTATTTTCTTTCAGTTTTAAACAGGTGATTAAATCAATGTTTGGCACTATACGACCGTTTGATTTATCTATAAATAGGTACTTATTACCTGACTATCTACAAAATAGTTGCGCAGATGTAGCTTCCTTTCTTATTTGAAAGATGAAAGATGCATTTATGCCATTCAGAGGTACATTGAAGGGGATCAGTAGCAATTAAATGTTCATTCTGAACAACTGCTTTTCCACCATTGAGTTCAGTCAATTGTAATACAAACAGCTGGCAGAACTTCGTGAATGTTCTTATCTAGGATAAGGATCGGGGGATTCATGAACATTTCATGCTGCAGGACTTATACCTCTACTTTAAGTATCTGTGTGAAGAAAGAAATCATTTTCTTGCATCAAAATGGACTTAGCTGTGAAATGCTAATGGCGGAAGATATCTGATATAACAAAGGTAAAAATAAGGCAATAATTCTCAGCGGATTGGCTATCAAATAAGTAATGAACGTAACTGCTGAGTAACGATTGCTAAAGATGACTCATACAACAAGAAGATAATAATTCTCCAAGTACTAGGGCCAAAGAAGTAAGGAAATCAACTGGTTGAACGATGGATGAAGATATCTCTTTCAGCAAAAGTAACAAGGAGGCCTTAATTCTCAGCTGACTGGGGCTTAAAGAAGTTATTTAACTGGCAGGTAACAATTGCTAAGTACTTCCAGCGCAACAGACCTAGCAAGAAGATAATAATTCTCCAATACTGGGGCCAAGGAAGTAAGGAAATCAACTTGTTGAACGATGGATGAAGATCTTTATTTCAGCAAAAGTAACAAGGAGGCTTTCATTCTCAGCTGACTGGGGCTCAAAGAAGTAATTTAACTGGCAATTAACGATTGCTGAGGACGTCTACCTCAACAGACTTAACAAGGGGCAATGATTCTCATCTCCAAGAACTAAGGAGCTCGAAAGCTAAATATGACTGTTGCTATACTGAAACTGTGGTTCTTCCTCGTTGAATGATGAAGGGAGTACTACCCTCTTGGGATTACTGCGAATAAAGAGTACTTGACAGCCAGAACTTACTGCATTGACTCAATTGTTGGAAAGTTGCCAATTTGCTTTCCACTTCTTTAGAAGTAGACTACCAAAAGAAGAACTAAAGTGTTGATTGATTCTAACAAAAAAATGAACAATTTTACAAGGTAAAGATATGGCAAACGCTTATACAATTTCCTTTGTGAAGAGACGAGATGATTGAATGTGCGAGCAATATTTTTTCAAACACTCAACGATTCAAGGTAAAGATATAGCAAAATCCTGCACAGTTTTCTCATTGTCAAGGTAACAAATAGGAAAAATGTCTTCAGATGACTACATCATCGTGGGTCTTTCTATTCCTGGAATCATTCTTACCACAGTCGGTAACACCGTTTTCTTAATCACATTGCTGAAGACTACTTCACTACATACACCGTCAAATGTTCTCCTTGGGACCCTGTGCATTACCGATCTCCTTGCTGGGGTGCTATGTCAGCCAATTAACATTGCGTTGCAGCTTTCTAAATCAGACCCAAGCTATTCCCTATTAAACAGTATATTCTACTTTGCTTTCCATTTGAGCAGCTTTAACTCGTTCGTGTTCAGCCTATTGATAACACTGGATCGCTATGCAGCAATATGCTATCCGTTTAGATATGGAGAATATGCTTCTTGCAAAAAATATATTTATATTTCAATTGTTATATTCGTTCTATCTGCCATTTATGCCATAATCGAAATTATATTTTATCAAAATTTCAAAGTCATATTTTGGTCCTTGGAAGTCAGTTTACAGTTGCTGTTCATAATTCTAGTTTTGATGATATATACCAAGATCTACAAAGTTGTCCTCTCACAACGGAAGCGTATAGCAATCATTGAAAATTTTCCTTCAAGAAGACAATCGAGAATCTCAACGAGAGAGAGAAGCAGAACTCACACAGTAACTATCATCCTTGCAGTTTTCATTGCTTGCTATACACCATTTACCGTGTACTATTTGATGTTCACACTGCAGTTGCTAGGGAATATTAAAGAGTACAATCTTTACAAATTAGGGATCTGGGCATACTATTTAGTGTTTTTAAATAGTTGCTTCAATCCAATAATTTACTGTGCAAGAAGTCAAGAAATACGAGCAGCAGCTATGAGGATTTTTGTACCAAATCTAGCTAACAGACGTGGACGAAATGCAAATGAAACTGAAAAGAGCAATAGAAGCATAAGAACTATTCAGCGCGTTGCAACATCTGAATTGTGATATAAGAAGCTAGAAATGCAAAGAAATCATTTCAGAGTCGATATCAAAGAATGCATGCAAGTCATATCAACTCTAGAATTATAATATATCATCTAAGTTGAAATATTATCTCGCTTAAATCGCCAGTTTTACGGAATCTAATGAATTGAATAAACAACAAACACACGCTCGCAAACCCTTTAGACTTATGACCTGGAGTCTCTGTTTCCCATGACCTGGAGTCTCTGTTTCCCTGTGCTCTTTGACTTGATGATGGCGCTTTGGTCAACAGAGACTTATATCCTCATTACTCCGGAAAACCTGACCCTATTTAGGCCCAAACTCTGAGCTTCTAAGAGCACCAATCATATTGCGAGATTTATGGATTACCATGGTGATGGCAAACGGATGGCAAATATGATGCAGCCTTTATGCAGCTTTCAATTCGATCGAGCAACTGATAACATTCACACAAGATTCGAGATGAGACGCGATGATTCAACATTCGAAGCCGTGATTCCATCATAATTCAACTGATGAATGCATATTACAGGGTCAGCTTTCTCACAGTTTCAATATGCTGAGAAAGGTTTGCCGCAGGGATACGAGGGACTCATCGTCACAAGTCTACAAACCCTACAAGCCCCTTAACTTCGTTTTGACTCACCTTGCACATGCTTGAAGCAATTCGCACATCAAAGGCATCGAGTCCGCATAAATAGCACACTTATGGCCAATATCAAGTTCTTTTCAATCACAAAGCAAAAATTATCATTTAATCGCTAAGGCTGTCAGAATGGGCCGCGCTCTCCTCAGTCTCTTTCTCCAAATTACGAAATGGTCTATTAAGCCACAGAAATTATTGAGGATAATGCAAGAATTAAAAAGTCTTTTGTCTCCACTGCTAAGTACCTTAGAACTATTGTGCAATAACAAAGGGCCGTCAGCAGTTTGTCAGCAAAAATTAATGATAGCGTTAACGCTCGTGTATTTATATAGACTCAATACCTTTAATAAAGTCCAATGCATGTATTAGTCTTGCATGAAAACGTGTGCATGGAAAATTGTTATGATAATGTAGCCAAGGTATGAGGCCATATATACAGGGTGTCCCAAAAAACATGTGCGCCGTTTGAATGGCTACTGTGGAGGAGCCAAAAACAAACTTTCCTGTTTTTCAGATTTATGAATAGAAGAGATCTCAACTTAGAGTTTGGCACCGAGTTTGTGTAAATCTGACAAGTGGTTGCTGATTTATTGAGAAAGAAAGTCACAATCACTCGTTGCTTCAAAACCAGAGGACTTTATCTCCGTACTTAACCTTACAACTTGAATTTCAACATTAAGGTTACTGTATCCCTTCAGGACGATAAAAAGTTTTTCCGATCAATTTTTAGATTTTTAGATCATTGGATAGCACACACATCTACCTACAATTTCTAATAATTTCAAAGAATTTTACTTTATTTTTCAGTGAATTATAAGCAATTTAAAGCAAGGTATTTTCTGCTAGGAAAATGCTGTTTACATGACGAGGATTATTTGAGAACTAAAGGTTAAAGGCTTCAAGTGCCTTTGATTTCCTGTTGAATGGATTTTGCGGTATAATACCAATTATGTCATTGTAAACTCTGCACTAAATACATAAAGGATTACTCTATTTACTCTTGTGGCCAGATTGAAGTTAATCATTTTCAACAGTGGAACTGTACGCTAAGAAACTGTTTCAGCGCTTTTCTCAAAATCAATTTTTCAGCAACCAATGGGTATTCATACAGCTCCCTGTACCCAACGGCTTGATATAATTGGCTGAAATTTGGCAGACAGAGAGAAAAGGCATAGGGGGACCAAAGTGTGTCTCACTTTTGAGAAAAATTGCATGGTCCAAATTTAACATTTGAATGAATCTCAAAACGAGGCCAGGGAGCGAGGGGCAAAATTGTTTTATTAATTATTCTGAAGCTAAGGCATGCAAAAGAAATTTGAGACAGACTTTGCTAGATTAATGTGTTGAGAACGCAAAAAATCTCATTGAGATTTAAATGAAACATATCTGGGGGGACAGGGAGGTTCTAGAAGGGGGAAGGTCCGATTTTCACGTTTTCGGATGTATAACGCCCAATTTTCGGATATTTGTATTNACTTGTATTCTTTTTGGCTCGTAAATACTCCTTATTAAATGATGAATCGAATGATGTATAGTTTATACGTGTTATGTCACGGGCATGATAATCAAGAGAGAAAACACCGTGAGTGGTCACTGAAGGGATACAGTAACCTTAAATGAACTTAAACTTTACAGTTATGCCAGGAAACGCATTTGGGAGCAATTAATGACCATATAGCTCAAGAATATTGACCAAGCAGCATGCTGAACGCAATATTGTTGGCGTAAAACGACTTCATCACTTTTGAGAAGCAAAATATCTGATGGACGCATGCCATGGCCTTCAGCACTCGTGTTGCACATTACCATTTCTAGCAACCCTAGATATGTCCAACATTCTTGGTTGTCAAAAAATTCAATGTATGACTATCTGTCTCACTTATGAATATAAAAAAACATGGCTAGGTATATTTCTTCAATCAATTTCGTTGATTTTAATGCAATGGAGAATAATGAATCCTTTGGTTTTGAGGCAGCCAATAATTTTGGCTTTCTTGCTCCATAAATAAGCGACTAGTGATTAGATTTTCTCAAACTCGGTGTCAACCTTTAATTTGAAGTATCTTCTGTCAAGAATCTTAAAAACAGAAAAATTGGATTTATGGCTGCTCCGCAGAAACCACTCAAACAGCGCACATGTTTTTTGGGACACCATGTAGAAAATTATTTATGTCGGCGTTTATATAACTTTTGATGGAATAATTAATGAGCTTACAGCAGCAATCTCTTTAAACAAGAGCCGCCACAAGTTTATGTATAAACTTATTTAAAACTGTAAAGAGGCTTGATGTTCTCTTAGCGATGCTCTCTATCGAGCACCAATTGTTTGAAGATATTCTCTAACAATGTTCTACCAAATCAACCATGAAGATCGACTAACAACTTGAGCCCTTGCATTAACTCAAACTACCAGAGGATTTTAAAATGTCGAATGAAAAAAGAAATATTGTAGTCATATCAACAGAATCTTCAACAGTAACGAAGAACTTCATAAGCTATGTATATGGGCAGTGGATATTGCAGAGAAATGGTTCCTGTTAAACATATTATCAACATACTAGCATACTACTACATGCATATCTTGATATCCATTGAAATTCCCCGAATTTCTGACCTGGCATCTATTTCGGGACAAATTTTGAGTCAATTTTAAACAGCCGCAGGGTTCAAGGGCGCCTACCTTCTAGGAACTGTGTTTATTCCCAGTATGGTTTTCGTGACATAGTAGCTGCAGAGAGTAATTGCTGTGCTGTCAAGATGACGTAAGAATAATTTTGTGGTTTCAAATTCCGGTGTTGATGTAATACGCAATCAAATGTTACACGAAAATGATCACAGGGAACCAGACAGCGTGATTTTTGATTGGTCAACACTAGCAGACGTTGGAATTTGAAAATCACTGTAACTAAAGACACACGGATTAACAGGACATCAATTGCTCTGTGTACTATGTCACGAAAGCAACACTGGGAATAGACAGTTCCTACAAGGTAGGCGCCCTTGCAGGGTGTAGCATCGTTGTGTAGTTGTGTGTGATTGTGTGTAGATTGTATTTAAAGTTTAGACACATTGTAAATATTATGAGCACATAAAGAAATACTGTTACACGTGCATTGATAAATTCATATTCCTTAAACCTAGCATAGCCTTAAATAACGGACTCATCATATTAAACCTATAAATGCAACAAAACCACCGAAATCAGTAGAAAGAAGACTATTAAGTCCTGTAAAAGAAACGATAAACAAAGTATACCTGTAACAAGAGAAAAACTGTTAAATCCTGTAAGTTAAACCTAGCACTTACCTCGAATTTTACTCAGGGCAAAGCATACATATAAGTTCTGTTCTTTGGTGCATTGTCTCTTGCCATATGTCAATATCCTGATACAACTGCTTCAGGAGCAATCTGTCAGTTTCAAATTATTTCTTCTCTTTCTTTAAAGTCTTTTTAAAAAATATCACCAGATATCGGACGCTGTTCAGCATCAAAGCTGGTGTTGGAGATTTTTTGCTGGCTCTCACCGACTTTAACATAACATTGTGGAAGTTTGGTATACCTTCTATCACTTAAGCTTTGGTGCCTCCATCTAAATTTGAGCATGGAAAGAGATCTTATAATTCAATGAAAGTAGAAGGTTATTTTGCAGAATAATGATAGCTAATTGCGCCTCTCGCTACAAAAATCAGTGCTACTCTCTTTATTTAGCAACTCGTACGATGGCACTAATGCGTAATATTGGAATAATTATCGCCACACTTACTTTATCAAAAGTCTGTTTTTTTTAGCTGAGGATGAAACAAACTCGTTTCAAAATATCCACACAATGATAACTGCGAAGCAGTATGCGCAGGCGGTTCAGGGGGCAGTCAAAACAGCACATTGCACAAGAGACACATTTGGGGAGTGAATTATATGTTTCTTTTTGCTCTTGGTTTCATCCATAGTGTTTGAGAAGCAAGGGTAGATCTTGTAATACAATAGCAACAGCTGCATTTGATTGAAAACTCAATTCAAGGCGATTAGCGACTGAAGACAAAGGAAATTCTCTTAACCAGTAATTCAAAACAAACAACGCCGCAAAAGTTTCCCCGAAACTAGTAGGGCAAACTCTCTCCTTGTGCAAGCGAAAGGTTGCTTTCAAGAGTAGTAACGTGCTTTTAACGAAAGAAGAAGGGTAAATCAAAAGTTCTGTCTGGCGGATTTTGTTTATTTGATTCAGACGCCGAGCAGAAGGTATTGTAATTCTCGCGTATTTATGGCTTAAATGAAACGGTTACAAAACAGCTCCTGAATCAAATAAACAAAATTTAGATTTGCCCTCCTTCTTTTGTTATAAGCACATAACTTCTCTTAAAAACCACCTTCCGCTTGCACAAGGCAAGACTTTGCCCTATTAGTTTCGGGGAAACTTTCGTGACTTTGTTTGTTTTGAATTACTGGTTGAGATAATTTCCTACGTGTTGTGGTGCAGTGGTGTAATCCTCTGACATTGCAGCCAGAACAGTCAGGTGGACCGGGTTCGATCCCAGGTAGAGCCCCATCATTTCAGCGTCATGACAAGGGGTCACGGACTCGATTAGGCCTATTCTACTTCTGCGATCCCAGCGCTTGGCGCTAAAAACCGCAACTTCACCTTCACCTTCCTTTGTCTTCAGTCGCTAATCGCTTTGAATTGAGGTGTCAATCAAACGCAACTGTTGCTTTTATATTACAAAATCTGCCCTTGTTGTTTGAGATAGAAATTTGTTTTAACTGGAAAATTTCTTCGACAGACCAAAAGGAAGTTGCAGCATCCTTCCTTTCATGCTTTTTGGACTTGCTTTTCCTTAGGATAATAAAACGGTAAAATAAAGACAATTTTTGACATCTTTTGTTGCGTTTCCTAAGAAACCTATTCACAAACGAGTTATTGATTATTTCAAAACAGGTGATTTTATCAATATTTGCCTGCTTCCGTTTTCTCTTTAAAAAGGTAACTCTTAATCTACAATTTTCAATCATTAGCAAGCTCATATGACATGTGATTAAGCGCTGATACCTTGAACAGATTTAAGGAGAGATAGACACTTTTTGTTTCAACTTCTGGAAAATTAATTTGAAGGACACTGCCGCTAATGCCCACCAGAAACGGCTCAAATTGTCCTGTCTGAGACGGAACTGTCTTTAACTGAACTTCGTGCAGGATGTAATCAAGGAGAAGATAATTTTGAAGTTTCAGTGCTTCGTCGCAAATGATCAAAGAAAATCAAAGGATTACTGCAATCTAAGTGCAGATACTGCCAAACAGCGAAAGAAGAATGCATTTCTTGCCAGAGTATTTACAAAGAAACGCTCCCGATTGAACTAAACTCAAAGAAAAGGAACGTGTATGATCCACCATGAAATGCTTTCATCCACGTCGTGCATCACTTCATATCTAAACATATATTAACTACTTGCAATGAAGTATTCTCAAATGCAGCTCTTCATCCTTTAAGAGCGCACAAGAGCTACAGTGTTCTCATTGTAGAGAACAAACATACATTGTATTTATTCTTGTCACGTATTCGCAAAGATTCAATTCTGATTATACGCTTTGATAATTAACCGTTCAGCTGTCAATTTATCAGAAAAACTACAGCTGAAAAAGCCCTTGCCTGTAACAAGAAGAATACCAGTTGTAAATATCTTGACATTGCTATGAACATCAGATGAAAGAATATATCTACGATTCAACAGACAGAACGTGATGAATTCATTTGACTGATGCCAAGATGTCTATTTCTAGCCATTGCCTCTAACAGTGAATAACTAGTGAACAATTTTAGAATATTTGGAAGAAATCATAAAGTGAAAGAGAATAAAACCAAACATCAGTCCTTGCAAGTAACTATTCACTGCACATCGAGCCAACATTGTGCAGGTGTTTGGGTTTACTCAGAGCAAAATGACAGGAATTGTTTCAATAATTTTGGAAGAAATGGTAGTAAATTGTTTTCGTGCAAATAATGAAAAATTGATAAGTTTATTTAGGTACAAACGTGTTCTTTGGTAAACATGCAGCCATTATATGTACTTTTTATGTGAATTCACGACGCTTCTGCCGCTAGCCACTGCGTTGACTGATGCAAGATTTCTACGAATTCTAGTAACGACAAAGCAATACAGAAGGTGTGAAACAGCACCAGTACAGAGAATTCTTGCTTGGAAGCATTTGCAAGAGGCTCTAATTGGACGAATAAGACAAATGAAATGAATAGAGGTAGATGCTTCAGTAATTTCACTATTGATCGAAAGTATAATGAAAATGATACCGAAATACTGATAATAAGATTGATAGGATCAAGGCAGAAGAGAACCTGAAACATTTGACAAGTGAAACAGATGAGTACAGAACAATACTGCAAAGAGATCGTGAATTATCTGAATCAGCTCAAAGTGCAATTGAAATTCAAAACAAATTTCGCTATAGATCGAAAGTATAATGAAAATGATACCGAAATACTGATAATGAAATTGATAGGATCAAGGCAGAAGAGAACCTGAAACATTTGACAAGTGAAACAGATGAGTAAAAAACAATACTGCAGAGAGATCGTGAACTATCTGAATCAGCTCAAAGTGCAATTGAAATTCAAAACAAATTTCGCTATAGATCGATAGTATAATGAAAATGATATCGAAATACTGATAATGAAATTGATAGGATCAAGGCAGAAGAGAACCTGAAACATTTGACAAGTGAAACAGATGAGTAAAAAACAATACTGCAGAGAGATCGTGAACTATCTGAATCAGCTCAAAGTGCAATTGAAATTCAAAACAAATTTCGCTATTGATCGAAAGTATAATGAAAATGATACCGAAATACTGATAATGAAATTGATAGGATCAAGGAAGAAGAGAACCTGAAACATTTGACAAGTGAAACAGATGAGTACAAAACAATACTGCAGAGAGATCGTGAACTATCTGAATCAGCTCAAAGTGCAATTGAAATTCAAAACAAATTTCGCTATTGATCGAAAGTATAATGAAAATGATACCGAAATACTGATAATGAAATTGATAGGATCAAGGAAGAAGAGAACCTGAAACATTTGACAAGTGAAACAGATGAGTACAAAACAATACTGCAGAGAGATCGTGAACTATCTGAATCAGCTCAAAGTGCAATTGAAATTCAAAACAAATTTCGCTATTGATCGAAAGTATAATGAAAATGACACCGATCTGACTCCCTTCCTCCATGGAGAAAGCATGATCCAAGATAATAAAAGGCTTGGTAATTATACAAATGCCAGATATTTCATTAATGATTATAACCAAACAACCAGCTACCAACATCCACGACAATGTGCCACTTTAAGGACCTGATGTTTTTTTGTTGTATTCATAAAGACCAATCAAAAGATCAATTGAAATTGCTCATATTTTGGCAATATTGAATTAGAAGGCATTCGACACCGCCCGAAAAAAAACAAATAAATTGGTAGCACCTGTTCCATTCAGCTCCATTCCTCTGACTAATAAGCTATTGTAAGACCAGTTAGCCCTGAAAGCAAAAAGTTTATGACCACCTCACAAAGCAAGACTGTTCAAACCAGACTGACATGTCAACCGTTGATGTGTGAAAATGTCTTCAGATACCTTCATCATTGCGGGCCTTTCAATTCCCACAACAATCCTTACCATCATTTGCAACACAGTATTCTTCATTACATTGCTAAAGACGTCTTCCCTGCATACGCCATCAAATGTTCTACTTGGTGCCATGTGCGTTACTGATCTCATTGCTGGATTAGCTTGTCAGCCATTGTACATTGCGTATCTCCTGGGAGAACCTGGTCCATCTCGCTCCTCAATCATCAAAGCATTGAACTTCGCTTATAATGTGAGCTGTTGGAATTCTTTCGTGTGCAGTTTGCTGATAACTTTGGATCGCTATGTAGCAATATGCTATCCATATAGATACCAAGCGCATGCTACTTGCAGAAAATATGTTTATACTGCATTTTGCACATTTGTTTTATTTGTGATTTACGCCATAATCCAATTGACATTTTATAAAAATTCAGAGGTCACTTTTTGGTCTGTACAAGCTGGTTTACAGTTACTGGTCATAATTACTGTATTGATAATGTATGCTAGAATCTACAGAGTGGTACTGTCACAGCGAAGGAGAATGGCATCAATTAGAGATGTTTCTGACAGAAGAAAGTCCGGAATCTCCTTTAGGGAGAGGAACAGAACTCACACAGTAACCATTATCTTGGCAGTTTTCATTGCTTGCTATACGCCACATACTGTGTATTGTATTGAAAGAGTAATTCATTACCTCGCGAATTTCGAATACCATCGCAAGTTAGCACTCTGGGCAAACTATTTTGTGCTCCTCAATAGTTGCCTAAATCCTGTGATATATTGTGCAAGGAGTCAAGAAATACGAAGAGCAGCTATGAAGATTTTTATGCCAAATTCATGCCTTGCAAGAGATGTTGCAAATAATGTGGAAGATGCCAAGGAAAACAGACGAAAAAGAATCGATCCATGTGTTGGGACAACTGAATTATGATGCATGAAATTTCAAAGCTAAAATTGTCATACTGTACTGTACTCAAAGACACAAAGTATGAATAAGTAAAACTTTCATTTTCAACATAGGGTGCCGGCAATTATTTACTTACAATTTGCTCACTTACAGTAAATTCTCATAGCATATAGCGCTTCTTTTTGACCATTGCCCTAGGTTTTGCTGTTTGGAAAATTTTGTTTGTTTTGTTTGCTTTGCTTTGCTTTGCTTTGCTTTGCTTTGCTTTGCTTTGCTTTGCTTTGCTTTGCTTTGCTTTGTTTTGTTTGTTTTGTTTTGCTTCGTTTTGTTTGTTTTGTTTTGTTGTGTTTGTTTTGTTTTGTTTTGCTTTTTTTGCTTTGTTTTGTTTGTTTTGCTTTGCTTTGCTTTGCTTTGCTTTGCTTTGCTTTGCTATGCTTTGCTTTG
>REGL01001940.1:40578-51841 GCA_004194395.1 Aurelia aurita complex sp. Pacific
TCCCTGTTGAATTAAGAAACTCTCACTCGAAAGCTTCATTCAAAACCAAGGTAAAGATCTACTTTTTGTGCCACAATTACACCCAGTAATTCACACTTTATTATATGTCTTTCTGCACCAGTTTCAAATAACATCCATAGAAAAGTCAATTTTCTTTTTTAGATAGGGGGTGTTCCCTCCTCGATTAGCTTGCCTATTGAGGGAGCTCCTCCTTTAAGAAATTCCCCTAATCTCATTATGGCTCTTCATACTTACCTATTTAGTCTGTTTACATTTGCCCTAAGTACCATCCTGTGTTTTTTCAATGTTATTTGTTGTATTTTATTTTAAATTCATATTTGTGAATTAGACAGGTAGGTATGTAGAGTTATAACATGTATTAGATGGATTTTTAAAATGAAATGAACTGAACTGAACTGAAATCTACTCTTCCTTTTACTCTCGTTCTACTAATCTTTCTTCACTTGATAAAGGACTAAGCTCGAAACATCGTGTTTTAATCATACTCTGTTCAATGTACAATTCATTTTATGTTAAATCGTTATATTACAATAGAAACATTGTACGACACGCCTACAAAAGGATTGTTTTTGCATTTATAGGGTACCGGCGGTGGTAATCGGACGCTTGAGGAAAACTAAATTGTAAGCGGGGATGGCTCAGTGGTAGCACGCTTGACTACCAATCTGAAGGTTGATGGTTCGAGTCCTCGCTCTGCCGAACCTGCTACAAAGTGTGAGGAGAGTTGCCAACTCTCTGCAATTCCAGGCTAAGGGAATCACGAGGTGTGGTCACATAAGGACCAGGACGCTGCTTCGATAAACTCAGCTTCTCAGCGTCCTAAAAAACACATTCGGATGCTTGGTAGAAATGTATTTAAAAAAACTATATTTTTTAATGAGAAAAAGTTATCACAGACAAAAAACAAAGTTATCAAGTGAGAGGACAGGTATTTTAAGCATATTTTCCCGAAGTGTTTCGGTTTTTTACTTTGCCTACTTGCATTTGGCAACCACGTTCTTGAGCCACAAACCACAATGATGAAGCCACAAAAAAGTGAAACTATCGACCTATCACAGTTTTGTCCGCTTTATCGAAGGTCTTTGAGCGACTTCTATATGCCCAGATGATTGGCTTTGCGGATACATTTTTGGTTCCCTATTTATGTGGTTTTCGAAAAGGTTTCAACACACAGCATGCGCTATTGAGATTAATGGATACCTGTAAGAATTCCCTAGACAAAAAAGGAGTCGTTAGAGCTTTGCTAATGGATCTTTCAAAAGCGTTTGATTGCATAGACCATGAGCTGCTAATTGCGAAACTAAGTGGTTATGGATTTTGCAACGATGCTCTGCCGATCATTTATAGTTATTTGACTGGTAGAAAGCAGAGTGTCAAAGTAAATGGTTCATTCAGCACTTGGCGAGAGACCTTTGCAGGTGTACTGCAAGGATCAGTTCTTGGACCTCTTCTTTTTAATATTTACATAAATGATTTATTTTTCTCGGTGATGGATACTGCAGTATGTAACTTTGCTGATGATGCAAAACATTTATTTCTGGATTAGGTTTCATTTAGACTTGCTCCGGGTCTGTTCCGTGGTCTATCGGCGCTGGGGACTGTAATAGCCTCTACGGGGGCGTCTACCAGCTCGTGATATGCGCCTCTGCGTTGGGTGGTTATATTTCTTGGCGCTGGTGGGCCGTGGAATAGACTTGGAGCAAGTCTAGGTTTCAGTTAGCTTGTATTTACTTTAATTAGCTTTAATAGATAGTTGGCATTAATTAGCTTTTATACAGCTATTAGAGTTTTACGCCAACTTTAAACAAATTATTTATTATTATTATCATATTATATAGTGCTCTCGGACACGGCTACACGCTAACCAATCTATAAAGTAGGAGATGCGCGAGGAAAATGTTGTTTTGATCTCATCACTGTTTTCAATTGATGTATGTATAGATAGATATGATTGAAATGTCAAAATCCAAGAACTTTGTGAATGAAATGTCAAAATCTAAGAAATATTCAAATCGAATCCTTTGTTGATGCTCCCAAACAACTGATTTATTCGGTGTCCGAAAACCACCGCCATGAACTTTCAAGACCATTCGATAAGACATCCGCTGTTCTCCCTTCAGTGAAACTATTATAAGTATTTGGCATAATTCTATGTGTTATTCATATGCTAGACACCTAATTTAAGTGATTTTTTAAGATTTTTGCTTCTTTCTGGAATCGATTCAGAGTTTCGAATCAGGGATGTGTTATTCACAACGACAACTTCTACCCTGCCAAACACGACGAAAGTAACTTCTTTAGCGTGAGTTACATCCATGAAGGCTTTTCGTACAGTTGTTTAGTATCTATTATGTTAGCTTTCAATACCAAGAAATACCCACTCTGATGGATTTCATTTGTAACATACTTTTCTGTCGGTTTTTGCAAGTGTCCGATTACCACCGCCGTCCGATTACCCCTGCCGACACCCTACACTGCCAAGCACGATGATACCAACTGGATGTAGCGTGTTTCACATTTAAGAAGTTTTTTCGTAAAGATGCTCAGTATCTATAATGTTAGCTTTCAGTACAAGCAAAAACCATCTTTGATGGATTTCATTTGTAACGTACTTTTCTGTTGGTTTTCGAGATCTGTTCGCAAGTGTCCGATTACCACCGCCGTCCGATTACCACCGCTGACACCCTACAGATGAAAAAACCACAATTACAGCACTTTTTTCCTTAAATAGAGTCCCCCTAATTATGGATTAGAAACGAGGCTTTAAGCTTGGTTCAGAAGACGAGGATCAATTTTGTAGCACAATAACAGTTGATTTTGATTGACACCTGAATTCAAAGCGATTAGTGATTGCAGACAAAGGAAATTCTCTCAACCAAGTAATCAAAGCAAACAAAGCCGCAATAGTTGCGCTGAAACCAGTAGGGCAAACTTAAACTATCGTCTTGTGCATGCCTTGTGCAGGTGATTTTAAGATAAGTTTCAACGAAAGAAGAAGGATGCATCTAAAGATTTGCCTGCGGAATTTGTTCATTTGATCCAGAAGCCGAGCAGAAAGAATTGCAATCCTTGCACATTAGGGGATTAGATATAACAATTATTACTCAGCTCTTGGATCAAATAAACGAAATCCATGAGACAGATATTCAGTTGTATCCTTCTTCCTTTCGTTACATACCGCATTCACACTTGTAAGTTAAACCAGCTTAGACTAAACCGCGTTATCGAATGGGGCCTTCTCATTGGTCAGTCAAACGAATTGAATGCATCTGATTGGTTGAAGTTCAACTTGGTTTAGGTAAAGCTGGTTTAACTGGTTCAGTGTGAATTCGCTAATGAACTCATGACTTCTCTTGACAAGCAGTCACGAAGATAACCTCTGTGCAGAATGATATGCATGAAGATGTTTTGGTTCAGTGTGATCTCGTGCCTTCCCCCAGTCAATGGCGCCATTGTTTGTTGGGATTCTGCACCTTTCTGTAGCTGTGTAGAAGGGGGATCCTTCTACCTTCGGTGTTGCTGCGAATGCTAGCCTCTGTGCAGGCAGCCGGTTACACCATCCTCTAAAGTTGACTTATTTGCATAATGAGTACTATCAATAAGTGGCTAATGATTCGTTCGTTCTAGAAAACGATTTTTTTGACATAATTCAGCTGCTAACGACGTCAAGAACGTGCCAATTCTGGGTAAATTTGTTGTTGTGCCAGGGTAAACATCGTGGTGATTTATCCATCTTATGGTGTCAAATCTGTCTAACATGAAATAAGCCGACGTCAAATGTTGGCTTCTGACGTGACAAACGGCGTGACAAACTTTCGGCGTGACAAACTTTCGGACAAAGATTGTCCGAAAATTTATTTGTACGAAATATGTAGTAGTCCGAACATTTGTCACGCCGAAAATTTTTGCATACATATGCGCATGCGTAGTGTGAATTTAATGCCCAAAATAGGAACCAAGACAAGAAATCTGAAATCAAATCTCCCGCACGTCACGAAAGGTTATTGTAAACATGCAAAGTTTTTGAAAAATACTGTTCCAATCCAATATTATTTTCATAGTCAGAACATATGGTCAGGACATATGGTCAGAACAAGTAACAACAAAGTCCTCTTCGTCTACCACCATTTACATGCTCTCACTATTGCTGATTTAATTCGAAAAGAATTCATATCAGAATGGCCAAAATTGATGATGCTATCAAAACGACACAGAACNGCCAATTCTGGGTAAATTTGTTGTTGTGCCAGGGTAAAAATCATGGTAATTTATCCATCTTATGGTGTCAAATCTGTCTAACATGAAATAAGCCGACGTCAAATGTTGCTATAGGATCGCGGGAAACTTCTGTCTTGTATGCGCTTTCTGTGCGCTTTCTTTATTTCAGTGCCAATTAGCAGAGATAAAACGTTAATCAATCGCTTTAACGAGCGTGACGGAAGTGGGTTACTTTCTTTCTGTCTTTCTTTCTGACTGACATCGAAGCCCCTTCTTAGATTACAAAGTGGACTTTGTAATAAAAAACCACCCTTAGCATGCACATGGCGACAATTTGCCCTATTGGTTTCAGGGCACCTTTTGGAGCTGCGTTTGTTTTGAATTTCTAATTCAGGAAAGTTCGTTTCTCTGCAGTCGCTAATCACTTTGAACTGCGGTGTCAGTCAAAAGCAGCTGATGAGCATAGGTTCCAAATCTTTAAAGAGGCTGGTGTAAAACTGAGTGATCTATTTTTTTGAACTGAATGCGTTCAAAGAAACTTTAGCTTTTTCTCTATAATTCTACCGTTGGACTTTTCTGAAATCTTTAATGTTTTCAGAATTAGAGTGTTTTTCTTCTTTTTCAAGAATTTAAGAAAAATTTTCAAAAACTTAAAACCATCGTAATTTCTAAGCCATTTGACGCAACATCAAGTAATTTTGAAGATAACTACAGTTTATGGATGCCTAGAAAATGGTATCAAGCAAAAGTCTGTCACTCATCTGGTTTATGATTTAGAAAGTTGATGACGTCACATCCTAAAATGAGCTGAAATGTAAAATCCGCTGTAATTTTGAAAAATATTCAAAATTTCTGGAAAGTCCAACGGTAGAATTATAGATAAGTATCTAAAGTTTGTTTCAAGCCATTCAATCAAAAGAAATATGTCATTGAATTTCACACCCACCTTTTTACGCTGAGTTAAAGATTTGGAACCTATGCTCCGCTGATGCCGTTGTGCTACAAATTTTATCACATCAAACCATCAAATATATAGCTTACGAGTAGACCCATTATCATAAAGAATAAAGGGTCTACGAAATAAAGAGATAAAGCTTGCTTCGGCTGCCCAGTTAATTATGCTAATCCTCTATTCAAATATTGTGTGAAACGCGTCTCCAAGAAAGGCAGTGTAATAGCAAGCTTTTGCTCATTGTTTCGTAGACCCTGTTATCATTTCGAATAATGGCATGGGTCTGCACGTGTAGGATATTCAATGTAAGAATTATGTAAAGCCGTATGGAAGATGGTATACTGACAGTGAAGGCTTGTTGTGGTAAGCTACAAATGCAAATGGGTTGTTATTAGCTGAACATACAAAATCAGCTGAACAAATGCAGACAAATGCCATATGTACTATCAGCAGTATCGCATAGTCTTGATTATAATTTTCATCTTCTATATATAGATAATTGCGAGTTGTAAGGAAGATTTTAATGCCATCATCACCATTCCAAAAGATCACCTTTTCTTTTTGGAATTCAAGCTAGCATCTTTCTTACCGTGGCTACGGGCAAAATAGCCCCACACAATTTCTTCGAGGAAGTGCTTTTGTACAACACCTTATTACAGATCGTCGGAAAATACCATTAAAACAGAAAGATTGTACCAACCTATGCTCACATTATAATTGCCAAGATCATTGGCCTTACCCCCTCCCCCAATAATTTTACACAGGAATTAGATGAATTAGAAAAGTGGTCTTGGAGAACATTGGGGGGGCCAACGCCCCCCCCCTCCATCCCGGCGCTTCTGAGGACAATCAAGAATCTCCATAAGAGAGAAAAGCAGAGCTCACGCAGTATCGATCATACTTGCCGTTTTCATTGCTTGCTATGCTCCATATACTGTACCGGGTGTCCCAAAGTGATGTATTATTGTTTGATTGCTTACATGCCCATAACCAATGAACCGATTTTCAAGCATTTTGTTTTATTTCATTGCCTAAAGGCTAAATTGTATCTTAAGATGTTGGTTGTGGTTTTACATGTTTTTCAAAATTGGTTCCACGGTTATGGACAAAAAAGCAATGAAACGATAATACATCATTTTGGGACACCCGGTATACAATTTTAAGATGATACTTTATTTCATGGGAAAGAGACTTTATTTCATGGGAAAGAGTGATTATAGCCGCAGCGTATCGGAATGGGCAGCTTTACTTTGCTTTTCAATAGTTGCATGAATCCAATCATTTATTGTGTAAGAAGTCAAGAAATACGAAGATCAGCTGTCAGAATGTTTATACCACGTTTAGCTCACAGAAGAGATTCAAATATAATTGCAAACACTGACGAAAATAGAGGCACAAAGACAGGAACTAATCCACTAGCAATGACATCTGCAGTTTAATCCAAGAAGTACATTTAATTCTACCGCACGAGGAACCAAGTGGGGGCATTTACCGAAGAAGGTGCAAGCTGAGCATAGCGTCCCTACTGTCACCTCAAACCAAGGATATTTCTAAAAATCAAGTGTTTCAATGAAGAGGAGGTGCCTATACAACGGATGCGTAAAATGATGGTAATTCTCTAAGTATCAGCCTTGGACTCGAATACGAAACTTCTGCGCAGAAGGTGAGCAAGGAACCAGTAGGCCACTAAAACCCTCGCTACCACCTCAGGCGAAGTAATACCGCTGTTTCTATCAGCAAGCGCTGGGGCCGTGTGACACTCAAATTGTGAAGAGGATAGACCGATAGAAGTTAAAACCCTTCCACCGGACATTTCTCTCTGCAAAAGCTTTACCACTGCGCCACAACAAGTTAACTTAGCTTAAATAAGGTTTGTAAAGTGACAAAATTTAGTCATAGAAAACCAATGGCCAAGAAGACTGATCCTGAGCAATGAGCATAGCCTAATCTATTTAATTTTCGCAAAAAATGAGGTACAAAGACGAACATGTACAAATTTTGAACGAAGGGTCTATGAACTGAGAAGACAAAGTTTATCAGCGACTGCATCGTGTCCAATCCTTTAGCAATGATACAAGGAAGGGATCGATTTTTGCTGCCGAAGGCAGCCTTACTATTGTTAATCAATCAGAAAGCGAAATTAGCCTGTCTGCCGTCGGCCTATGTAGACAGGGCAGCTCACGGCTGCAGTTTGCGGGCGCGCGGCTTGTGAGCATTTATTCAACAACCAACAAAAGTTCTCCAACAAAAGATAATGAACTCTTTATATCTACGTAACTACCTAACTACGTCAATGGACGACAAAGGTTTATATCTGACAATGCAGAACTCAATATTACGGACCACGGAACCATGGACTACAGAACTACGGAACCAAGAGCCTTGGACTCAGGAACTAGAAACTGGCGGAGGAGAGTAACTCAATATTCTAAATCATTTACCTTTTGAACCATTACCCAACTGTAAATTCAAACATAATACACGTTTCCTTAGTGATAATCATTCAATTAATATCTTTAAAAATTAACCTCGCTACAGCCGCATTTGGTATGAATACTAATCGGCAGCACTCGCTAACAGTTGTTATATCTAGTTTGTAATTAGTATCTTGCAGCTAAACAAATTGAATTGCTCAACCTAGTGAAGACATAATAGCTCATTACGCTCATACGGGTTCTCGAGTCAATAAAGAGTTGCTTTGAACTTTAATGCTTTGTGAAGCATGCACAGTTCTTTCGTTGTATTTTTGCCAGGTGCCTAAGTCATCTTGCCTGATAAGATTGATCAAGTACATTGTGATCTTGCTGGGGAGACAAGATCGCTTTATCCGAGAAACTTATATGTCCCCCCGTACAGTGGGTTAAAGCGCATGCGCCCGGTAGAGTTCCAATCCAAAACACTACTGCGCATGAGCTTTAGCCTACTGCACGGGGGGAAGCATCGGTTTCCTCGGGCGAAGCGTATCTCGTCTCCCAAACAAGATCATTGTCGTTGTGATTGGCGTTGTTGTGCTTATTAAGTACAGATGCATTCTCTTGAAATGACCATGGATCGAAGGAATGACCGAGGAATGGAGTGACCGGGGAATCAAATCATATGCTAACAACTGACACTCGTTAGACGAGGTACAAGCAGAGTTGGCAGATAACATTTACTTGTGGCTTTCATCAATAACTGAGGAATGGCGTGACCGAGGAATCAAATCAAGTTATGCTAAAATTGAAACTCGTTAGCTGTGGTACAATACAAATAGAGTTGGAGGAGAAACGTTACTATCATTATTAAAACGTGATATTAATTAATCTTTACGCTAAAGCATTGCCTCTATAATTCAAACAGACAGAAAAATTTGGCAACGCTGAAGCTCTGGAAACGAATCACTTACTGCCATCAAAAACTGGACCTTGCATTTATCATTTTATCATTGCAGCAGAATAACGACCTTGAGTACACAGACTAACGAATTCGCCAGTGATATAAGATTTAAAACTGAGACAAACTCGAAGAGATATGAACATCTCATTCTGGTTGGAACTTTACTTTCCGAGAGTTACGGTTATATAACTGCTTATGCTGTCTCTTGGATAATAATCAAAATCATTCGCAAATTCATTCTCAGATCATAATATTTCCTAGTGAAAACATGACAGTTGTGTGCAATGATTTTGCCATATCAAACGATATAGAATGATTTTGCCATATGCATGTTGATAACGTGGATTATAACGACCATGGTTGTTCTTACGTTGATGAAAAGTTAAGAAATGCTGGCCACCCATCATCGCAAATTTAAAAGCAACATTTTCATCTACCATTTCATAAATGAAGGAGTAGATACTAGAAGTACAATCAGCATAGGTCATACCTATATAAAGACGAAAGGCACTTGCTGAAGTCTGTATCAGAGTTATTGCTAAATTCTGTATCAGAGCAGAGAAGCAGAAATATTTTTACACGCCACATGAAAACAAGAGTAGAAATGATACAGGTTAGCTTATCTTGATGTGAATTTGCTTGATCTTAATTCAGCCGATTACAAACTGCTAAACTCTTTCACAGTGGAGTATTTGAAGGCTGTAAGCCTGTCACTCAACCATCATCAAACTAAATCAACCATCATTCAAGTTTAAAGATTTTTTACAGCAACTACTGAAAAAAACAAAGGATAGGTTTAGCCAGAAAGAAAACAGTCGGAAAATCCACTAACAAACACACAGCTGACAAAAGGCGAAGAATCAGAATAATGTCATCAGATGGCTACATCAATTTGGGCCTTTCTATTCTTCCGACAATTCTTACAATAATCGGTAACACAGTTTTCTTCATCACACTGCTGAAGACTTCTTCGCTACATACACCACCAAATGTTCTTCTTGGCGCGCTGTGCGTTACTGATCTTCTTGCCGGAGTGCTTTGTCAACCAATCCATATGGCATTACGTCTATGTAAAGCAGGTCCAAGTTGCTCCAAGCTAAGCAGCGCATATAACTTTATTTTCCACTTAAGCTGCTTGAATTCCTTCGTGTTCATCTTGCTAATAACTCTGGATCGCTATGTGGCAATTTTGTATCCGTTTACATATAGAGAACTTCTTACTTCGAAGAAATATACTTACCTTGCATTCGGAAGCTTCGTTCTATCAGTAATTTACGCACTAACAGAAGTAATATTTTATGAGAATTCAGAGGCCATATTTTTATCTTTTGAAGCCAGTTTACAGTTGTTTATTATCGTGGCTGTAATAATACTGTATGCAAGAATCTACAGAGTTGTCCTTTCACAACGGAAGCGCATCGTTACAATTGGAGATGCCTCTGTCAGAAGACAACAAGCTAGAATCTCTTTAAGAGAAAGGAGCAGAACTCACACTGTAACAATTATTCTTACAGCCTTTATTGCTTGCTATGCTCCATACACTGTGCACATTATAATATCCATTCATAAATACACGGCAAACAGTGACCGTAGCCCCATATTGCTATTCTTGTCAGGCTACCTTGTGCTTCTCAATAGTTGCCTAAATCCAATCATTTATTGTGCAAGAAGTCAAGAAATCTGGGATGCAGCGGTTAGAATTTTTATGCCTTGGTTAGCTCATGGAAGAGATTTAGCAACTGTGAATGCTGAAGAGAATAGAGGCAGAAGGTCTGAGCAATGTATTGCAACATCTAGAGTTTGATAGAAGAAACTAAAGAGCGAGCGATGGTGTTGTGATGTTTTCAAGCGCTAAATAAGTAAACAAGTGATCTGGAGGAGTACAGAATGTAAAAATGGACTAATGGTAACAATCCCACAAAAGCGCCATAGACACTGTAATCTGTGGAAGGAAAACTGTTTGTTCCTGTAGAGAATAACGACCAAATTAAGCTGTAGCCAGCAAAAATATTGTTAAATCCTGCAAGAGAAACAACGACTTAACCTGAGGCCCTGAAAGGAGGGAAAATAAGTGAATAGCTGTAACAAAGAGCAACATTGAATAACCAAAATCGCTTTTCGCTGCACACTCGCCAGCTTAATTCGTGCAAAGAAAAAAATTAACGAAAGAAACAAACCGATGTGTGAGCAGTTGTGAAAAAGTTTATTCCAAGTTTAGTTCGTAGCAGAAATTTAGCCAATGCAACATCGAGGAGTGCAGTAAGTTCATAACTAAAGCATCTTTTTACTGAAAACTACGCCCCCTTGAACGTGGACTTGCTACACATATCTCTTTTGGTTCGTGAAAAAGAGACGGAAAACACGAGAGGAGAAAAATAAAGAAAAAAAGAGAAAGACATGTTTTTCCTCTGGTTTTTAGGACCATCTTCTTTAGGACCAAAAGATAAATTTGTAGCAAGTCCACCTTGAAGATTATGACTCAAATCATCAATAGATCACTCCAATCTGCAAATATGCCTACGGAATATAAACTTGCACTCTTAATCCCATTGTTGAAGAAATTCGGACTCGAAGTGATAAAGCCGAATTTTAGGCCTGTCTCGAATCTACCTTATGCTTCTAAACTAATCGAGAGTGCTGTTGCCAATCAATTAGTGGAACACATGACAAATAATGGGCTCTTTGAACCATTGCAGT
>REGL01001941.1:0-26503 GCA_004194395.1 Aurelia aurita complex sp. Pacific
TTTTAGAACAATTGCCCCCCCCCAATCCGAAGCTTCTTCCTACGGCCCTGCTTCTATCAACAATAAGACACAACAAAATCACGAGCCTATCATGAGATCATGAGCCAAATATTAAAGAGGAGACTGGTCGTGATATTCTATTATGCCATGCCGTGTCGCTGTGGATGTCGGTGTCTTTGAAAATACGTAAAAATATATTGAAAAAGGATTAAATAACAACCTACTCCAACAAAATAGGCCTTTTCACCGAGCTTTTCACAAAACGGTTCTGAAAAATTGCCTTCTTTTGATCCAAAGATAAAACGTTAATCAATTGCTTTAACGAGTGTGATGGACTTAACTTTCTTTCTTTCTCTCTCACTTTCTCTCTTACTTTCTGACTTTCTGACTGACCTGGATGGAGCCCCCTCTTAGATTACAAAGTGGACTTTGTAATCAAGGAGGAGTGGTATCGAAATTGTGGTTTGCTCTTGTAAATATTTATGACAATGCAAGATTGGATATCGGGTACAGCAAAGCGATGAATGAATGAATGAATGAATGAATGAATGAATGAATGAATAAATGAATGAATGAATGAACGAATGTATGTATGTATGTATGTATGTATGTATGTATGAATTAATGAGCAGGAGTTAACGAAAATAAATCAACAAATGATCAAACGAGGTGATAAGCAAGGGAAATTCCTTGACATTATCAACAAAGAAAACATTTTGCCGAGCTTTCAGCAATAAGATTAGAATGTGAGTTAGCCAATGTACCAATGTATATGTGAAAATAAATGAAATCAAATTAATCAAAATAAAGCAAGGAACTTTAACTGACGTCAAAATGGTCCCAAGGAAAAGGGATTGAATCGGAAAACATTGCGTGACACTGACATTAAGACCAATATTATTACATACAACAAAAGTTTAGAAAGAAAACTAGAAAGTCTTTCAGGGCTATATTTATACATGCGGTATTCCCCTGTTGTGAGTAATTAAAATTTCTTTTCAATACGGTAGTCGTTAACAGTTCACAGTCACATCACAGGCACTGTGGTCACAGTCATTCCCGCCTTTGTGATATTGACAGCAAACAAGTGCTTGTTATTATTGGTATTAGAACCAGTAGAACAAAAGAACACGGCTTTCAATATCATGAACAAGAATAGGACACGAGTTAAAAATAATAGGATTAATCCCTTTGTTTATCGACCAATCATAGCGACAATATTTGATATGATCATTGTAATCATGCGCAAAATATTGCGCACAATATTTGTTTGGTCAATATTGTTGAATAACGACCCGAAGGTTCAGATTGATCAAAATACCTGTTCATGTTTTCAAAAGCATCTAAAAGACGAAGAAATAACTGAAAAGACTATGAGCTAAAAATGCGATACTTTTAGTGTATTAATATTGCAAAATATTAGTCAATTTGTGAAGATATTACAAGAAGAACGAAAATATCAAGCAATAATATTCCTCGAATATCGCAGAAGCTTTATTTAGGCCCGACAAAAACAAGATGGAGAGATTCGCTGCAGCTAACGACTATGGCAGCTCCACGACAACATTGATCATTCAGAATAACTTTGATCAAAGCAAGTCTGAAGTTCCAGCTAATTCTGGCGGAGAAGTATTGACGGTACCAACGAGAAGACAAATGAATTCAGTCAAGAATCAATTTGAAGGTTATTTTTAGCCACCATAAACATAATAATATTTTTGGCTGCAATTTGATATTTTGTGATTTTGCACGCTTTGTTGTTATCTCATGGTTGCCTCAGTTTTAAAACGAATGCAGCAGGTTTTTGTTTTGCCAAAGAATGCAACAAAGGTCTAGCCTTCTTAGATGGGTTCCTCCCCATGGAAGGGGGGGGGGTTACTCACCTCATGAATATTTGGACAGGGGATCGCTTTTTTCGGGGTTTCAAGGGGTTTCAGATCTGGGAGATGCTATTTTTGGTTGCTGTAATATGTAGCCTGTGTCCATGGCAATATTTTTTTAGGTTTTGATAAAGTTACTGTTATTTTGGGGGTCCTGGGAAAATTGCTGTTATATTTTGAACAGGGAAAATTGACTTTAAGTTTTTGTTTCTGTGAATCTTCATATTATTTCCTAAGGTATTTGTAAAATTATTCAAAATGAGCATGTCTGTCCAAGACAAAGATTTCACAAAGTACCCCCTGGGGATAGATAGTCACTGTTTTGTGTTTGGAGGTGGGGCCCAACTCCATAGCTGTAGGAACCGGGGTACTGGTGATACATGCCCCCAAGATTTTGCAATAAACAAAGACATGCCCTTTTTATTTTCAGGATGTGCCCCTTCAGCTTAAGGAAAAAAGTACCCTTAAATTGTTGTGCCCCCAAGTTTGAGATGCTTGCTATGGCCCTGCCCAACCCAAATTCTAGCCTGATATGAGATTAGGCTTGTTGACAAAAAATTCAAATTAGGGCTCACTGAAGAAATCATCAATTTATTTTTCATGAGCCCAAACTCATGCTACCCAACCCCACCCTCTTTGTATGCAAGATAAAGATTCTTTTTCCAGGGTGCAAACTTCAAGATTGTAAATTTAATTAGATCTTAGTGCAATTTGATTGGTCCGTCTGCAGACCCAATTCCAGAACATGGAAAAGGTTTCAGAAGATTTCTTCAGTGCAAGGCAACTAAACTATAAGATATTTATCCTGAAGATGAATGTTGCCAGAATTTTAAGTAAAAATTTGACCCCAATCACAGATGATGCCTGATAAAAGTTTACCCTTTTCCCAGAATTTGCCAGCCAAAAACTACTCCAATACTGGCACACATTCCTGTTGGCTGGATAGTGAACAGGCCTGATGGTGTGAAGTGCATGATGCCCCTCTGTGCCCCTAGCCCATATGCCTTCAAATTGAGAGAATCCTTCATTTTCAAATCCACCCATAAGGATGGAACACACCCATACCTTCAGCATGTTATGTACCCTCCCCCTGGAGCAAAATTTGACAAGACAAAATTCCAGCACTTAATTATGAGATGCACAACTGCATCATTTATGCCATATAGATACAATGTAGGGACAAGCTTTAAGATCTGCAAAGCAGTGATGGACACTTTGCCAAATATTGGGGGGGGAGGTAAAGCTATTGTTTCAATCAAAAAGCATTGTTTGTTTCTATCGTTTTCGAACAAAGGATCTTTGTTCTAGCCAACATTGGGGAGGGGTTGATCGCACCCCCAAGTGTCCACCACTGAAGCAAAGGGCAAAGAACTGCCAGAAATTAGCTGTGGTGAATCAGCTTCATTCTTTTAAAACTTTGTAAATACCGACTTTAAACAAATATATGAATGAATGAATGAATGAATGAATGAATGAATGAATGAATGAATGAATGAAAAAAGAAACCTAGTTTTATTTTAGATCCATAGTCTCACTTTAGAAGGGCAAAATGTCTGTGGCCAGGTACCCTGTGGATAGGATGTGGTGAAACTTCTGTGTAGCCCTCTTTTCCAAAAATCCATATTGAGGAATCAGGAATGTCAGTTAAGAATGCATCCAATCCAAGCAAATAATGTTTAAATCACTTGTATAACAAATTACAAAAATGTGAACACGTAAGATGGATGTAAAACGTTTCTTAACATTATCATCTCTTTTTTAAATGCAACCAAAATGCAACCATATTTTGCAGAAATCATACCTTAAAAGAGAAGAAAGACACTTGGCAAATATTTAGAATTTCACCTGCAAAATTATTTAGCTATTGAAAAAGACACCTGCAGTTAAATTCCTTGGTTTAAATGAAAAGCGCTTCAATAGCAGGAGAATCTTTCCACTATCTGAGTTTATCACGCTCAGGATATCTGCAGCGATGTGAAGGCAATGGTACCTTTATACCTTTAAAATAATTCCATTGAACTTTCATAAATTGCTATGTACCAAAGGACCTTTTAGCTATTCCACAAAAGAGCCTTGATTGAGCGTTATTTTTATATCTTTTTATACGCGAGGTTCGATCGAGTGGTGTTATTAGAGCTTCTATCACTATTGTGCACATTCGAAAATTCTACAAAATCTAGCAAAATATCGCTCAAAGACCTTTTAGGTATTCCAAAAAAAATCAGAATCGAATGACGTTTTGCTACATTTTGTAGAATTTTCGAATGTGCACAATAGTGATAGAAGAGCTCCAACGCCACTCGATCGAGCCTCATGTATAAAAATGTATAAAAATAACGCTCGATCCAGGCTCTTTTGTAGAATAGCTAAAAGGTCTATTCTGATTTTTCAGAATAGCTAAAAGGTCTTTTCCTCATTGGAAACGAACCCAAAGGAACGTGAAAAGATGAGGTTGCAGTTTTAGCGGTTTTTAGCTCCAATCGCTGGGATCACAGAAATAGGGAGGACGTTATTAAGGCCGTGGCCTGTGGTCATGACGCTTAGGTGGTAGGGCTCTACCTGGGATCGAACGCTACCCTCCAAACTGTTCTGGCTGCAAAGTGAACTAAGGTCCAAATATTTTCCAGCATGGATCGAGTAATCGTTCAATAAAGGCTTTATTATATGGCAGAACCTTTTAAGAACGTTGTTTATTGTATCGTACTGTTCTGTTGTGTCTTTGATCCTGTGCATCACTGTAGTTGCTCGTTGCGACGTTCACTACATTGGCATTTTCTTCGTGTTTAGTTACAAGTTCGTCTTCAAAGTTTACAGAAAAGAAATCTTCGATGAAAAAGCTAAACTTTGGCTGACACTTCTTGCGGCCTAAGCCTACACAAGAAGCTCCTCCCTTGTTGTTGATTTTTAAGGCAACGCCCGGTCCAATACGGCTTCGAACGAAAAATACGGCTTTTACGGACCGATCAAGAACCAATCGAATTGCTGCNCAATACGGCTGCTAACGAAAATACGGCTTGTAACGGACCGATCAAGAACCAATCGAATTGCTGCGTTGCCGGTCCGAGGAGCCGTATTTTCGAACGCCATATAATAAAATTCAAGTATCTACACTTAACTTTGGTTCAAGTCAAGTCGTTGTGTGAACATAAAATTTTGCAGGGCCTCTTTTAACAAATAGCTGGGTAAGCAATTGCCCCCATAGCCCCTTCTTTATATCTATTGTTTTACCTTCCCAGACAATAGGCATATTGTCCCTTTAATCAAGGAAAAAATTGATTGCCCTCCGAGTCCTGGTCCCTTAAAAGAGGCTCTGAAGTTTTCTTTGAGCATAAAATGTAACTTTTATTATATTGCAGCATGGTTCGAAAGCCTAAGCCCCGGTAAAACCGTCATGCAATTGACGATACCTGAACTCGCTGAAGTGGTCAAACAATTCTACATGACAACGCGTAAAAAAGATGGCACACCTTACAAACTTTGCAGCTACCTCACAATCAGACGATGCCTTTCACTGATATTCCAATACGACTATGGCTTGCAGAAGATTGATATCACATGTGATCCCGAGTTCCTTGATGCTAATGTTGTCTTCAGTCAAATGAGCCATTCGCTACGTGGACGAGAAGAGAATTTCGGGCTGACGGAATCATGGCGTTTAACGCCGGAGAAATTGAAGAAGCTGTATTCTGAAGGCCAACTCGATTTTTATAATACTCAGAACCCGAAAATACTGTTGCAAACAGTGTATTTTTACATTTGTTACTACACTGGTATCGGGAAGCTGAGCGTGATGCGTAAAATTTGCATGATAGATGTGGAGGAGGTTGCCAAGAATGGCCAAGTCATTGCCTATAACTTCAATTTGCGGAAATATCTACCAACCGAAAAAGGATCCGGACCTTTCACGATCAACGAGATTCCAGGGAAACCTTGGTGCCCGGTTTTGACGATCCGGGAATATTTATCACATAGAAACAAAGGGGTCCAAACTTTCTTCCAGAAGCCCTTGACAAGATCTCAGTGTTTTGGTTCAAGTATTTGGTTTAAGAGATCACGATTCAAAGATGTGTACCCGTTGGCCAGTATGTGCCGAGAAGCTAACATAGACCCGGCCCTGACATCCGGATGTTTCAATAAAGCCCGAATCAGTGCGGAAATTCGCTACGAGATGTCGTTTATCTATGCGAAGCTTTTCCCACAATGCTTCAATTCCACCGATGATATTCAGCAAATAGTGAAAATGAATGGGACGAAGAAAAAGCGTGGAAGGAGGCCTATGTATCTAAATCACCTTGAAAACAAACAAGCAGCTAGTGCCAGTAATGGTTTGCCCAACAACCAAGGCAGCGCTACGTCAATAGAGAATGGTACCACTTCATCAAATGCTCGGAGCAGCTTCATGTTCACAGATGATGATTTGAGCCCACCTTCAATGGCAGTGTCAATGGGGAGCACACACAATCCATCGTTTAGGCCATCCACAAGCCGACAGAGTTCTGGGATTGAAAGTAGCCCACATGCAAGACACGACATGTCATCAATCACTGTTTCGAATGTGTTTTCTTATCGAAAGGAAGATGTCGTTGCTGTTGAGCAGAAACAGGCAGGATCACGTGCGGAAACCACTGGTAAGCGATCGTTAAACGAGCCGATGCGAAGGCGGATAAGCCCCGCAGCCTCATCAACAACAACAAATGCACCCAGGCAGCCGGCAAGCACAGTAGTTGCGTCTCGAGTAGACAACAGAACTGTAAATACATCGGCAGACAATAGGCGAAACATGGCTCCCTCTATGACTGAACAAAAGCCATGTGCTGTTATTTCGTTAGACAATGACAGTGATGACTCTGAAAGCACGTTTGAACATAGTGTCCCGCACTCTGGAACGCGAGATGTCACGCCAAATACATCCTCACATTTCCAACAAGCTCCACATTCAGCCATGCAAACTCATTCTCCCAACACCCCAGTACTGCAGAATTCAATGCAAAACACTCCATCGTTTTTACAAACCTCGAATTCAGTTTATTCCTCGCAAAGCAACACATTACCTGCGAATTACCGAGCAAATGAAACATCAGTAACACCCTCACAAACGCGGGTGAACCCGCACATGCAAACACAAGGACTACCCATGCATCAAACAGCCACCGTAGAGCAGCCACAGGCCAAGAAATCTAGATTCGATACTTCAAGTCATACGTTCTTGCGCGAGATTAGTGCGAGTGCCCGCGAACAGGGTAAAGGGGCTGTTATGTTGTTGCTTAGCTTGCTAGATGATATATCGAACAATCATGGTAAAGAACTGCTGAAGGACATTTTGCAAGAAATGAAAGTAATCTGATGTATCATGGACTTATTTTGAGTTTAAGTTAACGATATTGTTGATTCTTCTTCGCTGCTACTCTGAACGTCAACAAACAAGTAACAGATTTACTACAGGAGTCTACACTACAGGGTGTCCCAAAGAAATTATGCCCCATTTACACCCCCGTCTAAGTGCCCCGGCGAGAGGTCAGATGTTCACCGGGGTTTCAGTGACCGAAAAATATGATCAAATTTTCACCGGGGAGTTCCAATAATGTAACGAGGACGGCATAATTATTGGTGGGGAACTGTTTCTACGAGGACATCTTTTCTCGAAATTCTCCCCGGGGTTCGCCAAATTGCAGCCGAGGTTTCACTTGGGAGGCATTTTATACCGGGGAGATTAACGTCTTGTCCGGGGGACCGATTTGGCTCCAATTTTTTCACCGAGGAAATCACCGGGGTAGGATGTACCGGGGCACTTAGACGAGGGTGTCCATTTGTGTGGCTGCCGCAGAGGAGCTGTACGTTCTATTCTTCCTCTCTTGATACAGCTGCATTGGTTAGGCTTCAACTTGTTCAAAAGCAGCAATTCCTTTGCTCTCCAAAATTTTAAAATAATCTAAATCTTGTACATTTGAAAATGGCTCAATGTTATTGTGTTATCAGTAAACAATGCTATTAACCCCTTTCAAACTCCCAGGGGGGCACTCAGAATATGCACGTACGGGGAGGTAAGTCCGATATTTCTAGGTCAGAGTATTGCCAAAAGTGATATTTTTGGGTCCAACATAAACTGAAATTATTGCCATGATATTTTTGGGCATCAAATATAGTAAAGTGATATTTCTGGGTTCTTTAGAGGCAACCCTGCACTCAATTTGCATCGTTTCAGGATCCTTTATGTTCGTTTACAGATGTCAAGGTATAAACTGAACTGATATTTTGAGGTTGCAATGAAGCAAAACTGATATTTTTGAGTTGCCTGAAAATGTATCGGACTGACCCTCCCCCCCCCGTAAGCGTATGTGTCGAGTGCCCCCCTGGTTTCGAACTGCAGAAAAAATTCCTACACCGCAATAGAACCTTCTCTTGCAGTATTTGCTGGGTTTTGGCATCTTTAGAAAACAAAGAAAGTGCTGTTTTTGAAGCAATCTTTGACTTGATGTGCCATAAATAACCCGGCGGGTCAGCTCTAGGGGTCCAAGTGTAACCATGCTCGTCTACAAAATCTCTGAGAAAGGGGGCAAAATCTTCATCAAATCTAGGACAGAGAAACCAGGAAAAAGGGTAGTTTTTTTGAGAAAAGAAATCCTAGATTTTCAAAATAAGGGGTAAAAATCTATTTCCAGCATGTTTCATCATATGTTAAATGATAAAATCACTAGAAACCAACAACAACTGCAACATCAATTCAAGTCAGGTGATGATATCTTTTCAAATTACAGGTCTTGCATGCATTGACACCACTGTTGTCTTCGCTAAGAATTCTTTGGAAATTCTTGCAAATTCTGAATAAATTTTTGAAGTCTTTCTTGTACCCCTCAAGAATTCTGCTGTGCATTGAGAACACTTGAAAGATCCTTGAGAATTCTTAGCTAATGCAGATGGTGTTGATGCACACAAAAANTGCCAGACAAGCATGGTTACACTTGGACCCCTAGAGCTGACCCGCCGGGATAAATAAGCAACCACTTGTTCGATAGGCTGAAACAAGTTCTCAGACTCTAAACTGAAGCCTTCTCCTATGAAACTGTATCAAGAATGGAACAATACAACGCACAGCTCCTCCGCAGCAGCCACACAAATGGGGCACAATTTTTTCAGGATACCCTATACGTTTTTGCTTCATTTGCTGCCCCCAAATATATCTCCATTGCCAGTCCTCTCAAAAACCACATTAATGTAGAGTACTGTCGCTCCTCACAAGACCTGATAAAACGCGGGATATTTGCTTGGGACAATGTAGAAGCATTTTAGTGCCGCTGTCGAAATAGGACTCGCGTCTGCCCATATATGGCAAGAGAACAGGGCTCGTGCGTCATTAACCTGGTCAGCGTCCAGAAAAATTACTCCGTGACGCAAACTCAACAGGTTCTGATCATCAACAGTTGGTCTTTTAGTTGTTTTTCTTCCAGATTTCTCACCAGCTTTTAGATTAAAAGATAAAGCCAAGAACACAGGCCTCGCCGTTCTCACATTTAAAATATTTTATGCTCGATCTCGTTCGCTAAGCATGTAACATTCATTACTCATTGGCAGCCGCAAGGGATATTCGATACTAAATGTCATTGTTCTCCCGCTCGTGTGCTGGACAATGTTTCTCTGTTTTGACATTTTGATAAGAATTTCGTAAGAAAGATGTGGTGTGTGATAAGATAACTTCAAAAAAAAATCTCACCACTTTCGGGTAACCAGAGGAAGTACATGCAATTTTTTTCATAAAGGGGCTTACGTCCGGAGTTGGAACAACTTTCCTAATTTGTAAGCATTTTTGCTCGGAAAAACTCTTGGAGTTTCTTGAATTTCAGTTGACGGAGCGAAGTAGAGGCAATCTATAAAAAGATACAAAGAAATGACTATGCACATAATTGCTCCCCTAGTGAAAAGATATGCATGCACGTGTCGAAATCATCAAATACAATAGGCTAATCTATCTATCTCCATCAACTAACTTTAATGTAACTTTTGTACATGTTTTGTCAAAGTCAAAAACGCTTACCCGGCAATTCTAAGTTCAATAATTGAAAGCTTAATGTTATCTCAAAACTTCATCACAATCTTCGTACCAAAAACATGAGAAATAAATCCAGGAACTTTCCTTCAGGACGGATGCAAGTTTACACTGAACTAATTATTATTGCTCCAATCAAGATATTGCTCCAATCAAGCCCAATGTGAAAAGAAAAAATGTCACAATTTTTGTTGAAATTTCGCTTTTACTGCCCATGATCGAGATTTCATCTTTAGGCTTTTTCTAATAAACCAAGTTAGATTTGGTAAACTTTTGTAGAGGAAATCAAATGTTTTTTCAAAAACTATTTCAATCTTACCAAGATAAATTCTATCTTGATCTCACCAATCTAATCTTACCTTATCACACACGTCATCGCCGACTTGATCCATTACTCTGAGCCATGACTCTGAAAGACAACAACAGAAAAAGGCCGCTGAGATTAAATTTTTGGCCTAATGTTATTCGATTCGATTCGATTATGGGTTGAAAATATTTACAGAACGTCTAAAATGGACGGGTCCAGTTGGACTTGTTCTCAATTTGAGCCACAGCAGTGGCGAAGAACAAAATGTAAGCAATGTTTTGAAGATATTAACTTCCATTCAAACATTTCAAGTGGCCTAGATAATGCGAATTCAAAGTCAGACAATGGCCTTCTCGGAAAGATCCAGACGGGGTTTCACCAAGAAGATCATCTCCTATCAAGTGAACAACCGGGCGGGGAAGAGAAAGATTGTTTAGAGGAATTGGTAAGGATCCAAGAGCGTTTATTTGAATTAATATAATGTTTAACATGCTAGCTTTAATAGACCAGGACCAAATGATCCTTCCAAAGCAGAGGAATGTCCAACAATGAGGTTTTCTGTCTGGTTTCGATTTAGGCCCAACCATGCAACCATGGCCAATGAGACCGTAAATATAAAGCGCGCCATAAGGCCGCCAGAAATCTCACACATGATAAATACCCTGTCTCACATTCAGTAAGACTCTAACAATGTGTGAACTGGGGTAAATTGGGCCAAGGGGAATAGGGGATCGATTTTCTTTAAATTTCAACAAATTATCCAACGTTAGCAACTCCTGTAAAGATTCAATCCAAAAAATGCCAAATTGGCTAGATTTGTGCTTAAAAAGTTGAAAAGACTGTTTTCAGACTCACCCCAACCCAAGTCTATTTTGTCACTAAAGAATGAAAACGGAAAAGCAAAATGTCGTATTTCACTTTCACTTCACACGGACTAGTTGACGAAATAGACTTGGGTTCTCTTGGGTTGGGGTAAGTCTAGGGGGTATTTGACTTTCATTAGCATGGGGTTGGCTGTTTCCTTTAAGTATTAATTTTTTACTCACTCGGGAATGTTTTGCTGTAAATGATAGCCGGTTTTAGAAAAAAATGGTGAAAAATATACTCCAAAATGTAAATATTACACTGAGCAACATTGAAATAAAAACCCGCTCTAACGGAATACCCCTTTTGCTGGCAGGCTTTAGAAAAATGCCTTCATTTGATACCCAACACAGGACAAAAAGTGGTGACAGTTATGACAGCAGCAAGGACCGAATATTCTGTTTGCAAAATATGTTAAGGATCCCCTGGGCAAAATCCATATAGATATGATCTATAGGCTTAACACTGCTGTCCCTAATTCCAAAAATAGCTGGTTAGTTTGGACATATCCCTTCACTTTTGATGCCAAATGTTTGCAAAGAGGAAACAAAAAACTCTACCGGATGACAACATTATCTCATATCTGAATCAATAATCAAACAAAAATATTTTTTAGAAAATTATACATTATGAATTAGTTCCATCATGTCTAGCATTTTTAGACAGCCTGTACGAAAATACAAGGCCATGTAATAGCCTTGTACAAGCCTTGTAGTTATGGCCTTGTAACCTTGTTATAGCCTGGAATAGCCTTCCTGTAACCTTGTAAATGGCTTGAGAAATGCTAATTAGCCTTGTAGAAGCCTTGTGGAAACCTTGTGTTAGACTGGTTGCAGCTTGGAATTTTACTGATAGCCTTGTAATTTTCTTTCAAGGTTAGTACAAGGTCATAACAAGGTCATAATCCCCTCTACAAGGCTAAAACTTGGCCTGTACAAGGCCAAGTTTAGCCTTGTATTTTTGTACAGGAGGCTAGCCCTCCATGCAAACACAAAAATAAAATCCAGCCCTCCTGGTATGAACAGCACCTTAGATAAAAGACTGTGTGGCTGAAGGAAAATGAAAGCAAACAACTGTCTGGGCATAAGATTCACAGGATTCCATATTTATGGATGCCAAAGCGACCACAAACCCAACCGGATAGTTGGAAATATGAGATGTCAGTATGGTCAGGAAATTCCAACAAGCCACAATATATTTTCTATTGTCTACTATCATAAAATTTGGTGAAATATTTCACATAAATAGTTAGACCATTTGAAAATCCAGACTTTGTGTCTGTGCCTTTAGACTTCAATTTTCGAAGCATATAGATTGTATTCAATCTCTAGATTGCTTTCCAAGAGGGAAGTTCTTCTGGTGATTTTGGAAATCACATGTCAGTCATTTTACAACATGGAAGGCTCCTGGAGGCTGGAATGACTCCAAAGGTTAAGGGTTATCTTTGACCCAAGATATACTGAACGAGTCAATAAAAATAATCATGGTTTGAGAAAATACTTTTCTCTGAATATCAAAGCAATACCATTAAAAACTGTCTAGTTTCATTGCCGATGTGTTCTATTAGATTCGGTAATTTACCCGGCTTTAATCAGTCATTCCTTCCCATTGATATGGGAGATTTTCTGCAGAAAGCCCCTTCCAAAAACCTGCAAAACGAATGAAAACAATGAGCACATTCAGATTGAAAGTTTCTTTGTGATTCTCACAGGTACTGGCCCTCTTAAGACGAACTTTATGAATAAAAAACGGGCTTAACTTTACATGTTTATGGTTTGATATATGTTTGTATTTATCAGGCAAATACCGAAGACCCCCAAGTAATCAACAATGGCGATGATAGTGCTAGATGCAAGGAGAATCGCCAAACGAAAACAGAAACACTGCAACAAGAAGCCGAGGAAGATCGCTTGAATGCTGAAATCGCTGATATCACTGAACAAATCAAAGATGCCTGTTTCAACGAGGAACACCAATCAACGACAGAAACACTGCAACAGGAAGTCGAGGAAGATCGCTTGAACACTGAAATCGCAGATATCACTGAACGAATCAAAGAAGACAATTTCAACGAGAATCGTCAATCAATGATAGAAATATTGCAACAGGAAGCCGATGAAGATCGCTCGAACACTAAAATCGCACATGGCACTGAACAAATCAAAGATGACAATTTCAACGAGGAACATCAATCAACGACAGAAACACTGCAACGAGAAGCCGAGGAAGATCGCTTGAACACTAAAATCGCACATAGCACTGAACGAATCAAAGATGACAAATTCAACGAGGAACATCAATCAACGACAGAAACACTGCAACGAGAAGCCGAGGAAGATCGCTTGAACACTAAAATCGCACATAGCACTGAACGAATCACAGAAGACAAGTCCAACGAGGAACATCAATCAACGACAGAAACACTGCAACGAGAAGCCGAGGAAGATCGCTTGAACACTAAAATCGCACATAGCACTGAACGAATCAAAGATGACAATTTCAACGAGGAACATCAATCAACGACAGAAACACTGCAACGAGAAGCCGAGGAAGATCGCTTGAACACTAAAATCGCACATAGCACTGAACGAATCAAAGATGACAAATTCAACGAGGAACATCAATCAACGACAGAAACACTGCAACAAGAAGCCGAGGAAGATCGCTTGAACACTAAAATCGCAGATAGCACTGAACGAATCAAAGATGACAATTTCAACGAGGATCACCAATCAACGACAGAAATACTGCAGCAAGAAGCCGAGGAAGATCGCTTGAACAATGAAATCACGGATATCACTGAACAAATCAAAGATGAAAGTTTCAACTTGGAAACCCAAAGAGCGCTGAAAGAATCGTTCGAATATTTGCCGTCTGTACGGAAGCGTGGCTCATCGCTGCGTAATGGAGAAAGGTCGTATTCGACGACAGGATTTACTGACAGCCCTAATGGCAGCCCGCTCGTGCCAAGGAGACAAAGTTTCGATACTGGAGGCCTGCTGTCCCGGCTCTCCACAGTGGACTTCTCTTCGACATCCTCCCTAGCTAGCTACGATGCGCTTGAAGATAACACGCTAAGCAGTTACTCGTGCAGCGGGAGTAGAGAGAATCTGGATGGCTTTACTTCAGGCGATGATCTTTACTTTCCAGATTCCGCCACTGAGTCCTGTCCAAGAGCTTCGAGCGAGAAATTAGTGTCAGCTTTGGAGGATCAGATCGACAATCTCGAAGAAAATATGAGATCACTTGGGAGAGATAAAGATAGAGAGATCCAGGCTTTAGATAGAGAATTACAGGGGCTTAAGTTAGAATTAACGAAATATTCAGCCAGGGAGAATATCACGATTTTGAAAAATAGGCTGGATCTTGAGGCTAAAGCGCAAAGGATTCACGACTTAGAGGAAGAGGTAGCCCATCTTCAAGCCTCGGTCGATGATCTGAGTTTGAATAAAGATTGTGACGAGTCGCATAATGAGAGACTAAGGACTGAAGTGAACAGGCGAAACAAACGGGTCTTGTGTTTAGAGGATGACAAACGGACATTAGAAGAGCGTTTAAGTCTTGCTGAAGACTTACAAAAGAACGATAGGGAGTTATTAGACGTGCTACGAAATCAGCTTACAAGCCTGGAGAAAGATTTATTAAATTCTGAAGACAAGAATAAGCAATTAGAAGATCAAGTTAAGAGTTTTAAGTCAGTTGAGACCGACTTGAAAGCTGAAAAAGAAAACTCGCAGAAGCTTAAAAAGCATGTTGATTATTTGAATGGGAAGCTCAAAGTGAGAGAACAGCATGTTAGCTATCTTGAAGACGATAATGTTAAGCTTCAACAAGAGAAGTCAGTCTTGCAGAAGAGAACTGAAAAAGATAAGCTAAAGATCGACAAACTTAATAACTTCATAAAAGAATTAAAGAAAGACATTGAAGTCTATAACAAAGAAATCGAGCATTTGAACACAGAGAATAGCCAGCTAGAACACGCTCATTGGGAAGTTGTTATGAACCAGACTGATGCTTCAGGGAAACTAGCTGGGTATATTGAAGATCTTGAGCAACGTGTTAATCAAGGGGATTCTAGAATCAGGGATTTGGAATTTGAGATTGATTCTTTATTGAAACAGTCAAGTGAAATGTTGGAAAATATTGTAAGTTTGCAAGGAGAGTGTAAAGAAGGAAAGAAGGAGCTTGAAGTGATGACTGAAAGTTATAATCGGCTGCAAGGAATAAAAAGTGACCAGGAAAAACGGATGATAACATGTCAGAGAAAATTAAAGAAGTTGCAGAAAGAAAAGAAACGACTTCAGATCGAGAAAACGGAAGCGGAGGAGAAGATATCAGAGCTGAAAAGCATAGATGCGAAAATTTCTATAAAATGTGATGACATTGAAAAAGGATATAAGATGCTACAGTTGAAACTGCAGTCGACAGAAGCAAAGCTAACGATGATGGAACGAAACAAGATTTATATGCAGTCGAAAATTGATGAATTCGAAAAGAGGAACAATACGATTAATGAGAAAATTGTGAAGTTGAATGAATCCCTGAGTGAATATCTATCCAAGCAGACTGATGAGGTCATTGCTGATGAAGGGAATTCGACTTTAGATTCGTTAGAAATGAAGTTGATCAAGATACTGAATCATAACGAAACTGTAAACATAGGCCTGAACGATTTTAGAGTAGAAATGAAACAGATCGAGGAAGAGAAACATTTGATGGAGTTGCAGCTAAAAGAGAAAACGGAGGAAAATGAGAACTTGCAAATTTGCTTTTCGAGCAGTGTTGAATATTTGTCTAATCAAAATGACATTTTAGAAAGGAAGTTTTCCAAGGTAGAGGAATTAAAGCGCGTTATTAGATGCTTTGAGCGTTCTATGCAAGGAGATGAGAAAGGTGTTCAGGGTTTTTACAACGAGGATCCGTCACATGAGACCCAAGGACTCAACGAGTCGTCAGATTTGAGGCCATTTAGGCCCGAGGAAGATGGCAACAAGAGCCTCTCGCAGCACGGGGAAATCTTTCATCGAGTGAACAGTGAACTCGTCAACGTACAAGACATGCCAACCAATGTCAATCTTACTTTGTTAGCCGATGATTGTAACCACCTTGTTCTAGATGGCATATCAGAACAAGAGCTGAGTACGGAAGGTAGAACTGAACTCCTACGATGGCCACCGATTGGAAATTTAACCACAGGAGACATTTGTGATGACAGAACTACAGCTAGTTGGCCGTGTGAAAGAGAAGAAGGCCTTGAAAAGTGCAAAATGGATGAAGCGAGAGCTGAGTTATCAGCGCAGCGAAAACCTGCCGTAACAGGCGATGGTGAATTAAGTGTAGGGAGTCCTCTCGAAAAAGTTACAAGCGAAGCACTGGCGAAAGACGTCTCTTTGAAGAAGTTGAGATTATTGTTTACGCCGGATGATAACGAATCGGCGACTCTCAGCAGCATATCAAGACCAGAGCCATACGGGCATGAAGTTAGCCCATATCCGGGAAGCAAATCTTTGGGGAACTGTATCAAAGAAAGAGCTACAACAAACTTCCACTCCAAGAATTCTTTTCTTGATAATGCTTCAGTGGTTCGCGATGAGATTCAAGGAATTACGTCTTACAGAGAAAAGGAAAGGGAGAATCAAGGGCTCCAGATGACAAACGTAGGCAAACGGAAAGAGAACGAGCTCGTGTTATCTAATGACAAAGTAGAGAGCGATGTGGCCTTAGAGGCAGGAGCAAATGTGGGGCCAGGAGGAAAGGTACGAGTCGGAGTTTATACTGTAGAGGATCATATGCCCCATGGAATCAAAGATGGCAAACGTTCCAGCTGGGGTGGTTACCTTGACAATGACGAATTTGAGGAAGAACTCTTGGAGGCATTTTCACATGTCACAGAATTGGGTAATATAGACAAAGAACGAGAATGTGATGGTGACTACGATGGGGAATTGATATTGGAGAAAACAGATGAGTTGCATTTCGAAGCAACAAGGGAAGGAACCCTTGGCAGTGATATGGTATGTTTATCCTTCATGTTAAAGGACAAGTCCAGGGTTGGTATGATTGATGATAAAATACAAGGTAATACTGCTATGAATGATGTATGATCCCTTTTTCCACTATTTTTCGCCTTCTACTTTTGAAATTACGTATTCAAATAAGCAATTTGAGCGAAGTGACGTCATATCGCACAAACGAAAACGAAGCTGTGTGATTTTTTTCACCTCTTTATCGTTGCAAGCCTCTTTATCGTGTACTCATGCATTGAAAATGGCTCAAGGACATGATAAAGAGGCTTGCAACGATAAAGAAGCGAAAAAACAATCACACAGCCTCGTTTTCGTTTGTGATATGACGTCGCTTCGCTCAAATTGCTTATTTGAATACGTAATTTCAAAAGTAGAAGGCGAAAAATAGTGGAAAAAAGTATCATACATCATTCATAGCAGTATTACCTTTTATTATATGGCGTTCGAAAATACGGCTCCTCGGACCGGCAACGCAGCAATTCGATTGGTTCTTGATCGGTCCGTAAAAGCCGTATTTTTCGTTCGAAGCCGTATTGGACTGGGCGTTGCCTTAAAAATCAACAACAAGAAAGGAGCTTCTTGTTTAGGCTTAGGCCGCAAGAAGTGTCAGCCATTCATCGAAGATTTCTTTTCTGTAAACTTTGAAGACGAACTTGCAATTATACACGAAGAAAATGCCAATGTAGAAAACGTTGCAACGAGCAACTACAGTGATGCACAGGATCAAAGACACAACAGAAAAGTACGATACTATAAACAACGTTCTCAAAAGGTTCTGCCATATAATAAAGCCTTTATTAAACGATTACTCGATCCATGCTGGAAAATATTTGGACCTTAGTTCATTGTACGGACCTCACTGCGTTCGGTCCGTACGTCAAACTGCGGTCCAAATATTTTCCAGCATGGACCTCATAATCGATTAATAACCGCATAGTATTTTATCATCAATCATACCAACCCCGGACTTGTCCTTTAAAACTAAGGTTTTTGAAGTACTTTTAATCATAGTTATAAATTTGTACTAAACTTCAAGTCAGGTGCGGTATACTAGTCTCACTCCATAAGGTCCCTCAAGCTACGTTCATCTCATTGAGTTGAATTGCTGTTGTTGTTGTTGTTGTTGTTGTCGCTGTGCCGAGGGCCTTATTTCCCTAGAGCTGTAAAACCGGATAAAAATGTCAATCGGCGACAAGTTTTTGTCGCCCCGTCAGTCCATAAGAACTGCTTTTCAGGGGGCCGTGGCAAAACATTTACTAATTAAAAGATCACTACATAATAATAAACAAAATAAGAATTCTCGTCATGGCTAGTTTTTTATTCTTCTCTTAAAGGTGGCAAGGGAGGGTGCCTGTTTAGCATCAGGTTCAAGTTGATTCCAAAGCTTAGGTCCACGAAAAGATATAGCCCTCTGCCCATTGTTAGTTTTTCGTAATGATAGCGAGAGATCAGTTTCGGTGTTTCTCAGTTTTTTGACATTTCGAGTAGAATTTTTTTTCGAACAAATCTGAAAGGTACTCCGGGACTAGACTTATGACGATGAGTCCCTTGTATCCCTGCGGTACCTTGCTCATGCTCACAGGGACTCATAATGAAACAGTTAAAAACCTGAACCTATCTTCTGCATTCGATTGATCGAATCTGGATCGAACGACTGCTTCGGCTCTGTTCAACGGTCACTCCTCAGAATGGAAATGCGATAGAAACCACGGTAAGCAGACACTTAATCAACAAAACTTGGTATTCATCTGAAGAAGAAAGTTCACTTTACCTGGTGAGTGCAAAATAAGTCTTTTAATGCTGCAACTTCCATGTTTTTAAGACCAAGACATACAAGAGAAATCTTCAAGTACCTGCTGCAGCAACTTCCTTCAAATTTAGTCAACTGCGTCAATCGAATTGAAGGTTCGAAACTGATTGTTCTTTGCCAAATCTCGCAATCTGATTGGTATGCTAGGAATCCCAGCATATTAGGCCTAAATAGGGTCAACTTTTTCAGAGTAATATTACGAGTCTCTGTTGACTGAAGCACCATCAAGAAGTCAAAGAGCACAGGGAAACAAGAGACTCATCGTCATAAGTCTACTCCGGGACCAGACCATTTAGCGATTTGTACATTGTGGTGTGGTAGCTGTTTTGCTTCTAATAATATCATTTACAGTAGGCCAATTTAAACTGCGAATTAATGCAATATAATTTAAAGTAAGAGTAAACTAAATATACAATACATTACTGGTCCCATCCACAGCGGGAAAAGACACGCAGTCACCTTTAAATCGCACAATTTCCAAAAAGAAAAACAAACAATCAAAACAACAAAGTCAAAAACGTAAAAAATGCGTAGAAAGGAAAAGAAAAATGGAGGGAGGTCGCGGCTATGAAGTTACTCGAAAAAAGAGTTGCTAGCAAAATCTCTTGGATCATTCAATGAAGGATATTGTTGTCTCAATAATCATTCTATTCTCGACTACATTCAAATCTGAAGTTCCGTACAAGAGTAATTCACGCAAATCTTTTGAATCCATACATAAGAAATATTTTAGACCATGTTATAACACAAACTTGACGCCTTGCAATTATCTGCCTTAGTGAAGGTGAAGGTGAAGTTGCGTTTTTCAGCGCCAAGCGCTGGGGTCGCAGAAATAGAGCAGACCTAATCGAGTCCGCGACCTCTTGTCATGACGCTCAAGTGGTGGGGTCCTACCGGGTATCGAACCCACTCCGCCTGACTGTTCTGGCTGCAAAGTCAGAGGATTACACCACTGCGCCACAACACCTTCAAAGTAGCTTTATAAGCAGTGGCGTGGTGGCCGGGGGGCCGGGGGGGGCACGTGCCCCCCAGCGGCCTGAGAATGCAGGGGCGCCGAAGGCGCCAAACGTTTGGGGGGCGCCAAATGCATGAAAGCTTGCTCCACACTAAATCGAGTTAGAATGTAGAAGATGCGACAGAAAAGTGTTAGCGATATTTTTGCCTCAATTTTTTATTTTATAGGCACCTTTGAAGATGTTTAGATGGAATCAGAAATTTGTTTTTTTCGATGTGGAATCGATAACTCTCTACGCGTGCGAACATAAAGTGTCTAGAGATGGTGCTATCCCAATTCCAAGGCGTTTTTACTCGAGTGGGACCCAATCCTATCTAGAAAAAGTCAGTGGTATGGCTACGGGGGAGTATAGGGGGCAATTGCTTCACTTTTGTCGAAAGATGGTCCTCTTGCTGGGTATAGGTTGGGTAAGGATTTTCTGAGAAATGTCAAATCTTCCATTTTAGCACTGGCAAATATGAAATGAAGAGATGCATTTTAAGCCAAATTAAAGGATGTTTCCTCAAACAATTTCCTCCCGCAAGGAGCATTTCCCAACGATAAGAAGGGCATGATCTCAAAAAGTTTTGCTCGCTCCGCTCGCACAGAGATTTGGTACTATTACTAAACATCGGTGTACGTTTTTTTCCAAGGTTCCGACAAGAGTGCAGAAGAATCATCATCCTTTATTTTCAAAGCATTTCTAAAGGAGGAACCGGTCTTAAAAGCCTTGGCGCGTTGTGTAAGAGATAACAGATAACAGTCACAATAATTTTCTAGGGGGCGCCAAAACAGGTTGTGCCCCCCCCAGCCAATTTGGAGCCACCACGCCACTGTTTATAAGGAAATTTAATTGATCGTTCAAACGCAAACTACACACTTTTAAACCTTATGACGCACGCATCTGGGCGGGAAAATGCAAGGAGGCGTATCCAAGAACAATAAAACAATAGTGTATTTATAAATTGATAATATTATTCGTTCTACGTTGAGGCTCAGATAGAGAATCTGCAAGGATTCTGCCAGATTATTAGAACCCACCCTTTCGCTGTTTGCGTTATCGTTGCCTCTGCGGAGGACATCCATTGTGTTGATAAAAGTGAGCCCAACTGCGGAGGTGACGTAATCATAATGTTTATTTGATTACTTGAAGCTGTAGTCAAACTGTTTCAATAACACAATTTTGAATAACAGAAACAGTTGCTAAAGGTTGTCAACTGAACTCTGAGATTTCGAAGTCTTTATCATTTAGGAGAGCTAATAGGAATCTAAGGCTTTCTTGCTTTATTGCAGGAGTCACAGGAGGCATCAATGGATGAAAGAAGGTATGTTTTGCAGTTGATATATATATATTTCTGTTCTATACTTGTCGTAGTGTGAAAGAAGTGAAGATCTTATTCAAAATAACGATAAAGCAATTGCTCTTCTTCAAGGCTTGTAAGATGCAACTAAAGAAATTCAGGGTGATTTTGTTACATTTCTCGCTGCAACCAACCGGCCATAAAAAGATTCACATTGTTGCCTATTTCACATTGGGTGTTAGACTTATCATTAGAAATCCAGACCCGATAGCGGTGTCTCGAGCGATGGGGACCTTGGGTGGGGAGCAGTGACGGGGACGGTTGTTGTCATTGTTGTTTCCTCGGCTGGGGTTCCGATAGCTCACCATTATATTCTGGCCTGACATCTAATGTGAAACCAGCTCAAATATTTATTTGTAAAATGTTTTTATAATTAGCATTCCTATCCGTATTAGTTGTAGCGTGGTATGTGTAGTAGTTTATATTAGTTGTATTTTAGTTTATATTAATTCCAGGGGGTAGACGTGATATTTTGCTCCTCCTGGCCCCCGTCCTTGTAGTGTGGTATAGTAGATTGTAGGTAGTGCTTAGGTAATTTTTGTTGTAAATTTTTATATTAAATAAAAAAAAGATTAAAACCTAGATTTTGATATTATGTTTGTTTCAGTTGAAAAAGGACCATCTTGTGTACCTTTGATGGATATATTCCAGACTTTGAGCATTGTCTTACTTTTCCCTTTACGTTAATACAGATTTATTATACCTAGATTGTGTATCAAAATATTGTAATTTTGTAGTTTTTCTTTATTTAACAGGGCAGTTTGTAAATCAATTATGTATATACGTTGAATACTTACCCTTTATAAATATTATCAAATCAAATCAAAGCAAATCAAATATTGAGACAAAGAAAATAACAGTTTTGTAGACAAAGAACATTTTTCTCACCCTGCACCCTGGTTAAAATTAGACACTGATCAGCCAAAAATTGAAATTTCTATAGTCTTAAGTAGAATGATACGTGGACAGGTAATTTAAACGGCGAAACTGTGGGCTCTAAATTTAAGTCAAACAAAGAGGCAATCTTGTTTCGGTTTTTGATAGCTTAACACTGCTGCAAAAGTGTGTGTGATACCTTGAAATACAAGTTGAAACTGCCTTTATGACATCCTTTTGTAGAGTTTATATTAGCATATAAACTGTAGAACTTTAGCCTTTTAGCCCAAACAGAAGACATTTTTGAGCCACCTGCTGTAATTTAGAAATGAGATTAAAATCCTATAGTAAGGGAATATTAATGATTCATGATATTAAGGGAACAGATGCACTTAGAATAGATAAGACCTACTTTATGTTTACTCTTGTCTAGAATTAGAGAAGAATAACGAGAAATGGGGGTAACATCTGCAAAACAGAAGAGAGGAGAGAAAGAGAAAGAGAGATTGAAATTTCAAACCTTGTGTGTTCCTATTGCTTGTTATGCTTCTTGAAACGACAATGATTTTGCAGCTTTAAAGGGGTTTTACAACCCGTCCTCTCTGTGTGGCTCTGTGTGTCTAATCATTGAATGTGTTTAGGCTAAACAAAACACAACATAGCTAATGGTGATTTTGCAGAGAGAATAGTAATCCAAAGTATCTGCGATAATCTTGGCGATCGAAGCTTTGGTGGAGGATTTAGGATTTGTTCTATTTTTCTGACGCCGAATATTTGAAAGTTTTAATGGATATCGAGAGTTCCATCACATTTCATATACCGTAGACATAGACAAGAAAATATTGCAATGAAACTTGTGCAGAAGCTGCGATGAAACTGGCCGCCATCAAAAATCCAAGGCTTTAGTCATGTGCGCGGGTTGTTCCGTACTTTCTGATGTTTACAAAAATCTTTTACACCCCCTTTAACCTGCAGTCAACACGGGTATTTTGTAGCAATAGCATCCTTTGTTTTGATTTACTAACTGTCTCCGAAGGTAATACCAGAGAATATTGACCCGATTGATAATAATGCCACATCATTATGTCAATTTGTTTCGCCTCACGCTAGTACAAAAGCGACTAGCGACTGAAAAAACTGGGTTTCTACGGCTGATTATTCAAGCGGGAAACGTAAATAAGGTACGCCAATAAAGATGGTTCGAAACCTGGATGGCTAGCTCATTTGTTGCGCATGCTGAGAGAGACTATTAAGACATCTGTATTTGGCATTTTAGGAATCTTATTTATTTTTTTCTCGATACCTGCTTAGCACCCGAAGGCTTGTTTTAGGACATTGAGAAGCTAGTGTCCTGGTCTTTCCTCTGTCTCGATGTAACCAGACCCCATGATTCCTTTAGCCTGGAATTACAGGGAGCTGGTAACCCTTCTCGCGCTACGTAGCAAGTTTAACAGGGCGGGGACTCGAACCACCAACGTTCAGATCGGTTATCAAGCGTGCTACCATTGTACCATTTTATTCTTAAACATGACTAAAGTTCGTTATATGTTTTCAATTCTCTTTGATCAATGTTTTCTTTCAGGGCCCTCACTTCAATCAAATGCGTCTTCCAAGTGGAGCCAGACATTCCTTCAGCCTACGTTAGCTGCTCTCCTCAAAGTATCAAAAGTGATTCGTACTCCAAAAGAACAGGCTCAGAATTCGCCGTGAGCAAAGCAACGCATGGCTATGATAGTAACCTGACGGATGATCATAAAAGTTCCCTAGCTAGAAAACACAACAAGGCTTACAACAGTGAGCAGGAACATAGAAAACCATGTGATGGGCAACCTGTTACGCCCTATTATACAGTAGCTGTATCGAATGTTCAGCCATGTCATACTGAACAGATTAGTTCAAGGAAGGATGATTCAGATGGTGCTGATGATTCAAGTATTATGAGAAGGTCAGTGTGATTGTTTACTGCAGAAGTGTCATTGGATAGCCATTCTAAACTCCTGGCCAGAATACTTGGGGGGTACTGCCATACTAAACCAACTAACCTGCATGGCCTGACTATCCCTAATTTGGATAAAACTTTTCACATGTGCTTCTCGTCGTAAGAAAAGACTGTATGTCATATTTCAAGTTAATATCTTGGAAAAGGACCGAAGAATTTGTCCCTAGCCTGCGTGCAGACTCAACTCCTCGGAGGAGTTGAGTCTGTACGCAGGTTAATTAGTCCCTTGCATTACAAAGGATGCTTATGTGAGGCCACGCTCATCTAGGAGATGCGGGAGCATGNCTGCAGAAGTATCATTGGATAGCCATGCTAAACTCCTTGCCAGAATACTTGGGGGGTACTGCCATACTAAACCAACTAACCTGCATGGCCTGACTATCCCTAATTTGGATAAAACTTTTCACATGTGCTTCTCGTCGTAAGAAAAGACTGTATGTCATATTTCAAGTTAATATCTTGGAAAAGGACCGAAGAATTTGTCCCTAGCCTGCGTGCAGACTCAACTCCTCGGAGGAGTTGAGTCTGTACGCAGGTTAATTAGTCCCTTGCATTACAAAGGATGCTTATGTGAGGCCACGCTCATCTAGGAGATGCGGGAGCATGCTCCCCCGGAATATTTTGAAAACTAAGGTACCTAGAATCGCTTTGGTGGCCATTTTCACTTGTGAATACAATATTCATGCCATCAAAACAGCCGGTCATCATACAGAAGAATTATTATCTCAAAGTACTTATTTCTTTCAGAACATACTTAAAACAAAGAGTGATCATTTAGAGGCCCTTTTGGCCATGGGCCCCATGCTTTTGACCCTTCTAACCCCCTGCTCCCTCTCCTCAGCCCTGAATGCAACCTGTAGATTATGCTAAAATACTTCATTGATTCTATTTTCAGGGAGACGTTTGGCTGCTCGAAATCCTTTCAAATATCCCATGAAAATTCGGGTGCAATAATTTTAACAATTCCATCAGCAAGTCTTGATGAAAATGAAGACAGTGATCTGGAGATTGATGATCGAACGACTACAACGGATAAGGTCAGTGCAAATCATGACACTCTGATACGGAAAACTAAACATGTAAAGGCAGAAACACGACAAAAACTACGCGAGAACAAAGATGATGCACATCCTGGTATCGCAGTTTTTTCTCGATTCATCTCAAACTAATACATATTGCCTGACGAAGACAGGCGTTGAATCTTTGCAAAATTTTTAAAATAATCGTGTAAGATGATGTTGCGACATTATTTTACATGAATTCCTCAAAGTGAACTTTAGATAATTTGCCATAGGTGTAAAGGGTGTCTCAGAAAAATTGTGCCCCGTTTGCCTAATGATTGCAACAAAACGGCAGAAGATTCCCGCAAAATTTTGACACGATGTTGCTTTTCGGATGTTCAAATAATGTTTGCTGCCATCCCGGTAAAAATCCGTTGAAAAATGATGGAGCTATGACCATCAAAAGACCAAATTTTCCTGACGACTTAAACCAGCCTTCAGCCACTTTGTCTTACTATTTTGCAGCGATAAATAGCTTCATGGATGGAAAATGAAACAGTAGCCTCCAATGTCATAGCTCTCATGAAAATTACGATAATCCTCAAAGAGTTCCGCTATTTCTGACCTCACAGAAATTATTTCTTACCTCATGTGAAGCTATTTATCACTAAAGATTGCAAGACAAAATGGCCGACCGCTGGTTTCAATCATCAGGGAAATTTGGCCTTCTGTAGGTCATAGCTCCATCATTTTTCAACGGATTTTTACGGGGTTGGCAGCAAAATTTGTTTGAAAATCTGAAGAGCAACGTCATCTAAAAGTTTGGTGGGAAGCTTTTGTCGTTTTGTCGCAATCTTTAGGCAAACGGGACACAATTTTCTTGGGACACCCTGTAGAAAGAGAATTTGAGATATCATTATCATTTTTACACAAGGATGTACGAGAGAAAGTATCTAAAGTTTTGACGAACATCTCGCCAAGTAATGTATCAATTTTGAAATGTTTTGGATTGACGTTTATGTCACCTTTCGAAAAAGCGGTCATATTTAAAACCTTGGAATTCAAGTTTTCTCAATTTTTGACACGTGATCAAGCTCTATGCCTTTTGAAAGCTCACGCGTGCTTTTATTCCTAGATTAGTCCCGAAGAAGCGCAGCGCACGTCAATTCCTCTGAGAGTGATTTGTCAACAATCAGAAGATGGAGAGCTGATACCACTTAAGCAAGAGAAAGAACAAATGGGAAATAGAGACTCATGAAATTGGGAAATCCTTCCCGAAGATTTCTTTTGTTGTGTAGGACACATGTGTAGGACACGCTCAAAGCATTTTGGTAGAAAGGTAGG
>REGL01001941.1:27505-56796 GCA_004194395.1 Aurelia aurita complex sp. Pacific
CTCACGCGTGCTTTTATTCCTAGATTAGTCCCGAAGAAGCGCAGCGCACGTCAATTCCTCTGAGAGTGATTTGTCAACAATCAGAAGATGGAGAGCTGATACCACTTAAGCAAGAGAAAGAACAAATGGGAAATAGAGACTCATGAAATTGGGAAATCCTTCCCGAAGATTTCTTTTGTTGTGTAGGACACATGTGTAGGACACGCTCAAAGCATTTTGGTAGAAAGGTAGGAATAGTCCTATTTCAGTGATCACAGATTAATTCTAATCACTGTCTAGAGATCTCATACCCGTTTTATGGAATCCTTTCGTTTTACCAAGGGACTTTTTGTCCCATTTCACCATGTAAAGTAGGAGTCTCCTCTCGGTGAAGGTTCCTTGCAAAAGTGCCCATGATGTCAAGTGATTTTCATTCGAGATTGTGGAGCTATACTTAAGGACTGCTGAAAGAATCTTTCTTCGTAAATTTTGAAGGTTCCAGGGTATCTGAGGGAGCTACATAGAAAGAAGGGTTTGAACGGACAGCTGAAAAATTAATCAATGTTAACCCTATCCAATTTATTTAATAATTTGGACGTTTAATAGCAATTATTGTTGCACGACAGATTGCAAGAGAATTTAAAAGTGTAAACTTTGCAGCAACCTGTCAGAAGTGTAGTTTCAAGAGCTTAATACCTTAAGATACCGTTTGAAGTCCTCACTTAGTCAAGTTAAAGTGAACAAAATATGACGAAATTGAAACCGGTATCAAAATGTATTCCAGTATGTCTGTTAGTTTATTATGTAAAATTGGGTTTTGGAATTCGAATAGAAAATTACGCATATCATCTAATAATTTAACAAATGTAGAATTTTAGTGTGTGGGCCTAATTTTTAAGGAAACATGTTTTCACTTCTTTTAAAAAGCTTCTCGACCGTAGTTGACATGACTGATTTGGAGTCTGTGTATTCTCCAGCACCATTAATACCGATCATAATAAAGAAGGATTTTCATTCATTTTCATTTTGATTTATTTAGGCACGGTAGCCCCGTCAGTCCATAATAACTGCTTTTCAGGGGGCCGTGGCATGTGTACTTTTTATCACGTAGTTTCATCCCTATAACGCCATCTGGTTATGGGATCTGTGCAAGCATTATGGAGTGTCTTACTCGTTGGAGAAAATGCTTTCATGACGCTTGTTTTCAAATAGCTTTTCCTGCATCGCTGCTTTTTATCATTTAAGCCCCCAGTTTATGTTATTCCCAACAAGGACAAATAATGCTACAATGGGATCCGCTACTTTGATTGACACCCTAGTATAAAGCAATAAATGATTGCCAACAAAAAGAACTTTATGCCCCGTCGGTCAAATCATCAACAAAAACAAAGCAAGCCGCAAAGGTTGATATGAAACCCAGGTAGCTAACTCGCTTGTTGAGCATGCCAGAAATGGTTTTTAAGAGCAAACATTAGCATTGATCGAAAGACGAGGGATATCTCTAAATAGCTGCCTCGGGTATTTTATTTGTTTCGTTCTCCAGGGTGATAAAATGCCGACTGTTTCGATTAAATATCCACAACAATTTGATCTTTTCGGCCGATATGCGGCTCTTCTTCGCTAAACAGCCGAATTTGGTTGTTAAATAACGGATTTGAATAGCACATAAAATTTACTTTCGGTAAAATTCGGCTGAAGAACAACCTTTCATTTCGGGCGATTGCTAAAGTAGATGAATATCGATAAGAAACATGGAATCAGTCCACTTCCTCCTCAATCCAGCATAGGAATAAAATATTCCCGCCGATTTTTGCTCGTGGCCCATGGCCGAAAACCTCCAAAGGCTCATTTTCACGGACCAAGCAGACAGCGAATAAGCGAGGAAGACAAAAGAAACCTGTGGAAATTTTTCTAAACTTTACCCACCTTTATAAAAGGCAACCAGGATAAAAAACTGCTTGAAATTTCCCGAATTGTTTTGAAGAAATCTACTCTCCGGATGTTTGAGTATACATGTTTGGATGCCGGTTAAAATATCTCCAATGCTGTTCAATTCCAACTCGCCCCCTTTGGCCGTTCCTTGATGCTACCCCTCGTGGCAAGTGCTTTCTTTTTATGCACATCATTCTAATAGTGGTATGTCATAGCAAGGGCGCCTACCTTGTAGGAAGTGTGTTTATTCCCAGTACACAGAGTCACCCAGTACACAGAGTAATTGGTGTCCTGTGACCCAGTCCTGTTAATCTGTGTTTCAAATTCTAACGTCTATTAGTGTTGACCAATCAAAAATCACGCTGTCTGGCTCCCTGTGGGCAACTCGTATAACAGTTGATCTCGTATTACATCAACACCGGAATTTGAAACCACAAAGTTATTGATACGTCATCTTGACCTTGAGAGGACTAACTCTTTGTACTGGGTCATGGTACAGTACTGGGATAGTCTGTGTGCTGGGTCACATGACACCAATTATTCTCCAGTACTTGGAATAAATACAGTTCCTATAAGGTAGGCACCCTTGGTCATAGTATCTAAATTATTTGTAGAGAATTATTTAGTGAAGGAATTAAATTCATAGATCATTTATTATTAGGTATTATAGAAAGTTATTTGTTTCATAAATCAATTCATTAATGTAATAATAATAATTGTTATATCCTGTAGGAATTGTATCAGTAATGTATTAATTTTAATAATTTTGAAACTAAACTTTATCATATTCATGACAATGGTAAACAAATGAATGTTTTCTTGTTCTTTGAAACAAGAGCAGATTTTGTAATACAATAGCAAAAGTTGCGTTTGATTGACACCTCAATTCAAAGCGATTAGCGGCTGCAGACAAAGGAAATCCTCTCAACCAATAATTCAAAACAAACAAAGCCGCAAAAGTTTCCCCAAAACTAGTAGGGCAAACTCTCGCCTTGTGCAAGCGAAAGGTGGTTTTTAAGGGAAGTTATGTGCTTATTGCGAAAGAAGAAGGGTAAATCTAAAGTTCTCTCGCTTAGATTATATTTATTTGATTCAGGAGCGGAGCAGAAGGCATTGTAATTCTCGCGTCTTTAGGGCTTTAAATGAAACGATTACAAAACAGCTCCTAAATCAAATAAACATAATCTAAGCGACAGAACTTTAGATTTACCCTTCTTCTTTCGCTATAAGCACATAACTTCTCTTAAAAACCATCTTTCGCTTGCACAAGGCGAGAGTTTGCCCTACTAGTTTCGGGGAAACTTTTGCGGCTTTGTTTGTTTTGAATTACTGGTTGAGAGAATTTCCTTTGTCTGCAGCCGCTAATCGCTTTGAATTGAGGTGTCAATCAAACGCAACTGTTGCTATTGTATTACAAAATCTGCTCTTGTTGTTCTTTGATTGCTATGCAAATGTAAAGATGACTGAAACAAGGGCAGATTTTGTAATACAATAGCATGAGTTGCTTTTGTTTACACCTCAATTCAAAGCGATTAGCGATTGCAGACAAAGGAAATTCTCTCGACCAGCAATTCAAAACAAACAAAGCCGCAAAAGTTTCTTTGAAACCCAGGTAGCTAGCTCGCTCGTTGTGCATTCCAGAAAATGGTTTAAGGGCAAATATGAGCATAGATCGAAAGAAGAAGGATGCATCTACACATCTGCCTCGGGCATTTTATTTGTTTGGTTCAAAAGCCGTTTAGGTGATTCAATTCTCTTATTTTTTTGGGCGTTATCAAAACATTTACTGCTCAGCTTCTGGACTAAAGAAATAAACTGCCCGCGGCAGATGTGTAGATATATCCTTCTTCTTTCGATCTATGCTCATGTTTGCCCTTGAAAATAACTTCTGGAATGCACAACGAGCGAGCTAGCTACCTGAATTTCAGAGAAACTTTTGCGGCTTTGTTTGTTTTGAACTACTGGTTGGGAGAATTTCCTTTGTCTGTGATCGCTAATCGCTTTGAATTGTGGTATCGACAAAAGCAACTCATGCTATTGTATTACAAAATCTGCCCTTGTTGATGACTGATTAATTCAGAGATTTGATATGAAATTAAACAAGGACAGATAATGTTACAATAGGACTGGCTACTTTTTATTGACACCTAGATACAAAGCAATTTGTGATTGTAGACAAAGGGATTTCCATGCTCGGCTGGTGAAGACATAAACAAAAACAAAGGAAGCCGCAAAAGTTGCCCAGAAACCCGGGTCGCTAGCTCGCTCGTTGTGCATTCCAGAGATGGTTTTTAAGAGCAAATATTAGCACATATCGAAAGAAGAAGGATATATCTAAACTTCTGCCTCGGGCATTTTATCTATTTTGTGCAGAAGCCAATTGGGAGGGGATTGAATTCTCGTACCTTTTAGGTGTATTTAAAACAATTGCTGCTCAGCTTCTGTACGAAAAAAATAATATGCCTGAGGCAGAAGTTTAGATGTATACTTCTTTCGATATGTGGTAATATTTGCTCTTAAAAAGCCTTTCTGGAATGCACAACGAGCGAGCTAGCGACTCGGGTTTCAGGGCAATTTTTGCGGCTTGCATTGTTTTTTTTTATATCTTGACCAACCGAGCGTGGAATTCCCTTTGTCTGATCACAAATTGCTTTGTATCTAGGTGTCAATAAAAAGTAGCGAGTCCTATTGCAACATTAGCTGTCTTAGCTTACGAAACCATGGGTGGTTAGGCTCCGCAGTTGTGCTTGGTTGTCGTAGCTTTGTTCTTTTGCGAAGGAAAACATTTAATTGTACGGAGGAGCTAGCGCAAGAGACTACTTCAATAACTCCTCCGCAGAAAAAAATATTTTCCCCCGCAGCAACATATATGCTGAATTATAACTGCGGTGTCTAATAACCATGGTTGAATGTTTCATAAAAGTCCAATGGTAGAATGATAATGAAATAGGTAAGGTTTCTTTTTAAACCATTCACTTCAAAGAATTATATACTATGGAGGAGGCGGACGCAAAGAAACAGACAAAGTTTTGACACACTGAGGCCTTTCGAACCTGCGTGAGAATGGCATACACTCTGATGAGCACGCAGGTTCGAAAGGCCTCAATGTGCCAAAAATATGTCTGTTTCTTTGCGTCCGTTTCCTCCATAGTATATAATTTTTAGTAATCAAATTTAGTATCAAGCACTTCAAAGAAATAGGCCAAATAATTCTACACCAGCTTTTTAAAGATTTGGAACCTGTACCGGGTGTTCCAAAAATTGTATGCAGCTTTGGTTGACTCCAGCGATGTGAATTTAGCTTTAATCAATGGCTAATTACTCTCAAAATGTTCCTCGGTAGTTAACTTGAACATAGATACCTCGTTTGTTGGTATTGGTGCTTTAAGAGCAGAAATATCAATCTTGAAAGCTCAAATTTGCATCCACTTGCAAACCAGAGCTTTGGCCTTTTGGCCTAAGCAAATTCCTGAAGCACATCGAAATTAAGAACTGAAATTAATGAAACATTAAGAAACTTCCCAATGGGTGACTGGGGAGTGGCTTCTGGAAAATAGAATAACACAAGATCTAATATTGTTCGAATTTTATCAAGGCTTTTGTTGATTTATACGCTGTACCGTAAGAAATTGCTTAGGCCAAAAGGCTAAAGCTCTGGTTTGCAGAAAGAGGCACATTTGAGCTTTCAAGATTGATATTTCTGCTCTCAAAGCACCAATACCAACAAACGAGTTATCTATGTTCAAATTAACTATCGAAGAACATTTTGAGAGTGACTAGCCATTGATTAAAGCTAAAATCACAGCGCAAGAGTCAACCAAATCCGTATACATTTTTTGGGACACCTGGTATGTTGTTAAAATAAGTGGTTGCTTCCAAATGGTTAATAGTATTTTTTATTGATAACACAACACTATTGGCCCGGTTCTACGTCTTGAAACTTTCAGATACAACGCTGGAACGTTTGGAATTGTTTGTGCCGCAAATCAGCGACCACTTGTCACATTGACTCAGAAAAGGCATTAAACTGTAAGTCGATTTCTATCCTATGCAACTTTGCAAAACCAAGACAATTGAAGCTCCTCCATAGCAGTCGCATCATAGGCTCCAAATCTTTAAAAAGGCTGGTGTAAAATTCAATGACCTCTTTCTTTGAACTGAATGAGAAACTTTAGTTCCTTTATCATAATTCTACCGTTGGATTTTTCCAAAATCTTCCATATTGTCAGAATTAGAGTGTTTTCCTTCTTTTTGGAGAATTCAAGAAATATGTTCAAAAAAACTTAAAATCATCGTAGTTTCTAAACTGTTTGACGCAACATGAAACAATTTCGAAGAAAACCATAGTTTATGAATCCCTACAATATGGTATCAAGCAAGAGTCTGTCACTCTGCTAGTTTATGATTTGGAAATTTGATGACGTGACATCCTCAAATGAGTTGAAATGTAAGATACGCTGCAATTTCGAAAAATATTCAAAGCTTCTGAAAAGTCCAACGGTAGAATTATAGTTAAGTAGCTAAAGATTCTTTCAAACCATTCAATTAAAAGAAATAGGTCATAGAAGTTTACGCCCACTCTTTTACGCTGAGTTAAAGATTTGAAACCTATGCTAGCAGTCGCGCAAACGGGACACAACTTTTTGTGACACCCTCTTGACCGAAAATGCCACGAGGGGTCAAAAAGGATTTTACGTCACGGAAAAGAGAAAGCCTGCTTTTCACTGATCAAATATAATACCGAATACCGGAAATTTAAAGCTCTGGGTTATCCTATTGACCTAGCTGGGCGAGTAGACTTCAGCAAGTCCGAGTATTTCCGGAATCAACTTTAGGCAAGCAGGGCGTTTTCTACGGGTCCAGACATTTTGAGAATCCGTTCTTGCTTACTATCTAGACAAATCTAGGCAGTGTCCGATAATATTTCTGAATATAAGCCAAACCATGTTCAACAGGCAAAATATGTTTCAAGTAGTGTTTGCGAGGAGGCTGCAGAATCAACTTGTCTGGGCAAAGTTTGCGCAACAATTTGGTTGAGAGAGTTCGGAACATCAACGTATTTTCCCGCTCTTTCTTGCTTACATTCGTAATGGGCCTATCCACGAAAATAATTTCTTTACCTAAGGTTGGCTCAGGTCTAGTTAATATGCTGATTAATTCCAACCAAAGCCGAAATACTATACAATTTATAATAAAAACTGAAACAATATAATTTATAATCAAAATTACAACAGGAATGTGATCCATAATCCCTGTACGCCTTTGAGATTTTCAGAATCTCCGTTGCTTCTAGTTTACTGCCATCTTGGCATCGCTTTCCAGCACACCTTGTCTTCAGTTCCCTTTACTTCCATTTGATTTGATTTGATTTGATTTGATTTGATTTGATTTGATTTGATTTGATTTGATTTGATTTGATTTGATTTGATTTGATTTGATTTGATTTGATTTGATTTTAACTTCTTTAGGCACGGTAGCCACGTCAGTCAAATGAATGATTTACAGTGGGCCGTGCAAATACATACAATAACTAAATTAAAAGAAAAGCATACAAAATTAAATAATCTTATTTACAAAACAATCTAATAAGCAAATTAAAAGTAATGCATGAAAGAGAGAATCAGCATTCGCTGTTGGTATTGCTGATTCTTTTTTTGAATGTTTCATAAGTTTTTGATGATTTGATTTCAATGGAAAGATCGTTCCACAATTTAGCACCCTTATACGAGAAGCTCTTTTGTCCGAAGGCCGATTTGCGATGAGGAACGGCCAAATCTGTTTTGGTATTGCGCAGTTCTCTCTTGCATGAATCGGATAGCCTGACGAACATTTCTGTTAGGTAAGTGGGAGCTAGGTCATTTACCGACTTGTACACCATTTTTAAAGTTTCTGAATTGATAAGCTCGTTGATGGTGGGCCAACCAAGTTTTCTAATGGTGGGTAGAGCTGAAGCATCATAAGCACTGTTTGTGACTATTCTTGCCGCCCTGTAAACGTTTGATGTATTTCCACGCAACATGCAAATTATTCGGAATTTGCATGTGATCCATCATCCACATACTCTTTTGAGATATCAAGAATGAAAGAGGTACAACAGCTACAAATTACATAAGTCATGCCCGCACTTCTTGGTAACTGTTCGAAGAAAGAACGGCTGATCCCCAAAATCTCAGCTCCCTTGAATGCCAATGAGCTGGGATCAAGTATTCTTCAATGACGTTCAAGCTATCTAGAAACAAGATCATCCCAAATAATTTGTTGATAGTAAGACTTTAGCATGGATTTCAAGTCGAAGTTATAGTTAAGGACCTTACGCTTCATGAAGACGATCGTCGAGGGTGCAACAGTCTGAACTTCGAGAATTGTCTGTTGTTTGTTGCTGTGTATTGACTATACAAGAGGCTATCATTTCGTCAATCGCAGCCAGGAAGAATGGGTTCGTGTTGTTCATCACCAAGGTATGTTTCAGTTAGACATTTCTCCCTTCGTTATTTTTGTATTCATGCTGAAGTTTTGTCGATCAATTTGAGCGAGGTTTTAAGCTCTTGAGAGATTAGGCAGTTGTGATGAAATCAAGTATTTATGATATTCGAAAGAAAATTTGCACAAAGTTATTCAGAATAATTTGGTTTGATGTAAACGTTGAAAGTTAGCAAGGAACTATTTCTTTGATTCAGAAATCAAAACCATTCTCTGAAGTTTTTTTCTTTATTTTTATGACGGAGATGATACAAGCTGTTGAGCTTGCAAGGTCCATCCACTGTTATACTGTATGACACGATAAATTACATTCCAGTCCGGTTCTCTTATCGATAAAAAATAGCATATTTCAACTCGTGAAATATGGACCGTAAACTTGATTCAACGGTTTGTACATCAAACATTTGCTCTCGCACAAAGTGCGGCCTAGAACATTGCCATCTTAGCTTTTATGCCCTTTTATTGTTTAACAAAAAGCAGATGATGTAATTGAATGGGCTAAAGTAACAAGAACAGATTTCGTAATACAATAGCATCAGTTGTTTTTGCTAACACCTAAATTCAAAGCGATTCGCGATTTCAGACAAAATTCAAAACAAGCAAGCCGCAAATGTTTCTCTGAAACTCAGGTAGCTAGCTCGCTTGTTGTGCATTCCAGAAATTCTTTTTAAGAGTAAACATGAGCATCTATCGAAAGAAGAAGGATATATCTAAACATCTACCGCCGGCAATTTATTTGGTTAGTTCATAAGCCGAGCAGGAAGTGTTTTAATAACACCGAAACAATACGAGAATTGGATCGCCTCCCAATCAGCTTCTATATCAAAGAGATAAAATGTCCGATGCAGATGTATAGAAACATCCTTCTAATTTCGATATATACCAATGTTAGCTCTTAGAAATCATTTCTGAACGAGCGCTCTCTCTACCTAAAAGCAAACATGCGCATAGATCGAAAGAAGAAGGATATATCTACACAACTGCCTCTGGCATTTAATTTGTTTCCTTCAGATGCTGATTGGGAGGCGAGTCAATTCTCTGTCATTTTTGGGTGTGATTAAAATACTTACTGCTCAGCTTCTGAACCAAAGAAATAAAATGCCCGTGGTACATGTGTAGATATATCCTTCTTCTTTCGAAGTATACTCGTGTTTGCTCTTGAAAAAGTTTCTGGAATGCACAACGAGCGCGACATCTACCTACCTGGGTTTCAGAGAAACTTTTGCGGCTTCGTTTGTTGTGAATTACTGGTTGAGGGGATTTTCTGTCTGCAGTCACTAATCGCTGTGAATTGAGGTGTCAACAAAGCAACAGATACTACTGTGTTGCAAAATCTGTCCTTGTTGGCTAGAGTGAATAGCTTTGGCAGGCTGAATTCAAAGCAGAACGGAGAGATGGTGGCCAGTCTAAGCGAGGGTGAATTTTGTAAATCAAAGTATACAGTTCTTTTAAAAACAAAGTGATTTAGCAGCCTCGAGAATAGATTTAACACCTTCTGTGCAGCCAACCATAACGGTTTGCCTTCTATGTTTAAATACTGATTTGATTGAAAGTACTCAGAGGTACGAAATCTATTCTTCTGAAAGGCAAAACGCTTTCTTCTCGGATCAGAACCTGAATCTTTTGTTTTCAAAATTTGTCCTTACTGGTCAGTCTTCAAATCAGAAAAGGCACGTGATATACCGGGTGAGTCAAAAAAAACGTGGGGTGTTTGGCAGACTGTGACGTTGCTTGTAGCCACCCGATCGTCGTGAAATAAATTTGTCCATGCAGCAAAAGGTCTAACTTAGATTATAAGCCTAACCTCATTAAAATCGGTCACTTGGTGCATTAGTTAAAACGTATTTTCTTTGTAAGGCCTTGTATGGGAGTCTTGCAAACTGATGGAATCTTTAGCCAAGGCCCTTCAGCATTTTAGCCTTACCAAAGTTACAGATACATGTGGTATTATCAGGAGAGAAAAAACTATTTCCTAACTATTTCATTCTCCTCTGATAATACCACGTGTATCTGTAACTTTGGCAAGGCTAAAATGCTGAATGGCCTTGCTGGCTAAAGATTCCATCAGTTTGCAAGACTCCCATACAAGGCCTTACAAAGAAAATACGTTTTAACTAATGCACCAAGTGACCGATTTTAATGAGGTTAGGCTTATAATCTAAGTTAGACCTTTTGCTGCATGGACAAATTTATTTCACGACGATCGGGTGGCTACAAGCAACGTCACAGTCTGCCAAACACCCCACGTTTTTTTTGACTCACCCGGTATATAAAGTACATAGGGCTCAAATCTTTAAAAGAGGCGGCGTAAAATTCTATTACAGTTTTCTTTGAATTAAATGGTTTAGAAGGACCTCTGGGTTTTGCTGTGAATCTGCCGTGGAAATTTATTGCTATCTTGATTTGCTTCAAAATGGCAGCATTTATCAAATTTGATTCTACGACGTCATCAACTTTCTAAATCCTAAACCAGAAAAGCTTCAGGTTTCTGCTTGCCAGCATATTGTAGACCTTCGCAAACTATGGTTTTCTTGAAGGTTATATCATTTTTCCTCCATTGGTTTAGGATTTACGATGATTTAAATTGTTTTCAAAATTTTCCATTAATTTTTTCAAAAATGATTATATTGCCACCATTTTGAGAAAATCAGGAAATCAAAAAATTTCCAAGGCAGATTTACAGCAAAGTACCATAAATTCCTTTCAAGCCATTCAATTAAAAAACAAATGTCATACAATTTTACACCCACCTTGATAAAGATTTTAAACATTTGAGCCCTTGAGAGAATAAAACAACGTATATGTGTTCTATTGAAACATGCCTCCTCTCCCATATATATGACTCGGCCCTACTAAATTATGCTCCATCCAAAATAACTTTAAGATCTGTTGTTTACTTTTATTATTTTCTTTTGCAACCACCTCTAAGGGGGGTCAATATGACCTTTTAATGCTATCCCTGGTACTACAATTAGGGGTGTTTTTAACGTATATATTTAATGAACATTGTCATCGTATTTTATCTATTCTTTAGCGTTTTAAAACTTGTAAATTCTATTTTTTCTAGTAAATTTTTTTATTTTACGTGGCAAATTTTAACATACATACATAAAGGTCTCATCAGCAGCATAACCTTTCACAGCGCCTGTCGTATCAGAAGATGTACACTGGACAAATTTCTTTCATAATCCATCAAAAAACTCACAAAACTTTATTACACTACCTGCAAACTACAATACAAACAATACCTGGGGAGCAAAACATTACCCCACGGCCATAGAAAATTAAACGCAAGAATATGGCCTAATATTGCAAAGATATGGCCTATCCCTTAGAAAAGCAAAAAGCTACTGGGTAAATCAAACGAAATATGCATCTCCCGCCTCCAAAATCAACTCCTCCTCTTCCCATTTGTAAGCAGATTTAGGGAGCCTTTGTGACGATGTGTCGAAGAGGCTTCAAGAGAATTAAGCCTAAGTCCTAGTCATGGGCTGGAGTTTGTAATCAATCAAATCTACTGGACAGCTTTTGCGTCAAGATTCTCAAAACAGGTGGCACACTTTCCTAGGCCATCCAGCACATAAAACTGCACGAAACTACTTTTTTAATCAAAAAATAAATTTACGAAAAAGGAGACTTTATGACAACGGATTTCATATGAAAATAGGATTTGGTGGTATGAATGGATTTGAAATATTGTTAATTAAAACAACCATTTCTTGGTTTTTCTGCGAATTCTTCCCTGAGTTCATACCAAATCTTTCGCCAATCTTTCAAACCTCACCTCGACAATTCATCTTCCATTCAGTATATCTAGAAGGCATATCCCACTCAACCGATTCTCCATTTTGCAACATCAACTCAAGCTTAATCATCCTCCTCAAGCCATATGACATCATTTCAATCATTTCTACTTCATCCTGTCCGAAGCTTGGGCGATAGGACAGATGTATGCAGCCATCCTCCTCTCTAGTGGGAACATACTTCATCGAGCATTCATACAACAACGTCTTGAATCTTTCACGTTTCTGCAGCAACGGAATTTTCACTCGTACATGAAGGTGCATGGCACTGCCTACGAGATTAGTATTCCAGTTGACAAATCCGTATTTCTCATCATACGCAAAATGCAGACCATCCCGCATTAATCCTTGTTGAATCCCGCGGTACATCTGACAGAATTCTGCAAATGCACCCGCGATATCGCCTCCGTGTTTACTGTGGTATATCCTAATATGGTCATCCCTGTTTATCGTGATCAACGCATGCTGGGTTTCGCTTACAAACACCCCTCGTCCGCTTGGCCAGTCTTTGTTGACTCCGATCGTTTCGTAAAGTCTCGGGAGTGGTCTTAGGGATAGAATAACCGGGGATACGTCATGCATTATCGTATGTTTTGAGAAACATTTCCGCACCAGATGTGAATCCGTCCTCTTATGACATTCCTCATGCTCTGGCCATATAAAGCCTAACTGTGGTCTAAACAGCCCGGTTTTCGCTACATCATTCTGGACCGGAAAATAGCTCCCTTTGAATTCATCCGGTAAATGCTCCAAAGCACGGACAATTGCTCTCTGGACCTCGATCTTTTCTTCCAGCTTGCAGCAAGGTAGAAACCGATGCTCTTTTAGCGACCTGGCAGCCATAATGTGAACCGACCGAACGAAGTCAGGATCCAAGGAGCAGTTTTCGGATAACTTGGTTGCATCAAACGAAAATGGGTATTTATCGTCTCTGTCAAACCTGGGAACAAAATGTTCCGGAAAGAATATCGGATCGAAGACTTTGGCGAATGTTTTATACGCATAAGCGTCTCCAATGACGAGATTCGTGAGTTTACCGTTGATGTCGGTGACGATGGCCTGTTGCAATGTGAATCCGAATGGCGTTGTAGTTTCTCGCATTTCCTTCAATAATGATGGAGTGATCACCTCTTTCATGAAGTCTTTCAGGCTTTTCACTTCTGCTGTATTTCGACTATCTAAGAAACAAAGAAAAATATATTAGATCTTGTAGTAACCATATTTAGCTCAATGGTGGAAACTTGGGGGCAAGGGGTCTAGTCACCCACAATGAGGGGGAGAAAAATGACCCTTTTGCTTGAAAGCAACAGAAGTAAAATTGCTTTTTAATTGAAAAATAGCTGCACCCCCTGTGTAGGAAACCTACACAATACTGATTTATCTCCCAGTAGTACAAATAATATCCCGCCAAATTGTCAGATTTTGAGTTCTCCTCAAAGTTTCTTGCTAGTTTATTACGAGTTTCTTACAACGCTTTCTTAGATCAGTACTGGAGTTTCTTAATTTTTTAGTGATGTGACACTTGAGCGTCCCCCAAGAAGTTCCTCTCATTCGGCTCTTACTGCATGGAACAGCATCCCTATCACTATCAGGGAGCTGTCGACCTTCCTGCAATTTGAAAGAAATTCGAAAACCCATCTCAAGAGCTGAATCAAAAAATTGAAAAATGATTCCCTGGAAGAGCAGCAAATAAGTCCTAACAGTTCTAATTTTACTTTTTCTGCTTGTACATATATCAAACTCTATTGCAGATAGTAATTATTAACTTGTATCATTTCATGCTGAAGGGATTTTGTAATTTGTAATAATCTGTAATAATCTGTAATAGTTTGTAATAATTTGTAATAATTTGTAATAATTTGTAATAATTTGTAATGATTTGTAATAATTTGTAATAATTTGTAATAATGTGCAATAATTTGTAATAATCTAATGTGAATATGAAAACAGACGAAGTTTCTCTAAAAGAAATACGTGCAATTAAACTAACCTCTCGACATCCTGCGGTAACTTTTCACTCTATCTATCTGACTTTTCCGCTTCGTTTTAACCAGTTTATTCTTCTTTTTATCCTCCAGATCTTGCTTCTCAATAAACAATTTTATTTCTTCATCCTTCTTTTTCCTTGACTCCTCTGCTGGTCGCGTCGTTCGACCATTCAAAGCCATCTGCACATACTCGTTTGATGACAAAACTAGAGCAACACTTACAACGACCAGCCCACCAAAAGCCATCCCCAAAATACAAGAAATACTTAATATCATTGTCGATTAGAAATACTACCTCTGAATAAGTTGTATTAAAATTGATCCAGCATTAAACAGACAGCTGAAAACTTCGTCCGTCTCCTTCAGAAGTAGTATAATTTCCATAATTTTAGCACTGCGAAGGTGACGTTATATCAATTGCCGAGCAACCAATGTGACGTATCATAAGGGAAGCGCCCAAGTCCACTTTCTACACTTTTAAATGAATTGAATTGTCAGTAAATCCCTTTTTAAAAGTCTAAACTCTTTGAACCTAAACGATACATACACTCTAGGATGCGTAAAGTTTATGTGTGATATTTAAAAAAAAGCAGTGCAGACGTTTTCGACAACTTCTTGCAACTAACTAATGAAAAACACCACATCCAAACTCGACAAGCCACCTCCAACAAGTCCTTCATTTCTAAAGCTACCGTAGAACGAACTATCAACGAAACTTCATTTCAAACGTTGGCGGTAAAGGACAAGTCCGGGGTTGGTATGATTGATGATAAAATACAAGATAATACTGCTATGAATTATGTATAATACTTTTGTCCACTATTTTTCGCCTTCTCTTTGTGAAATTACTTATTCAAATAAGCAATTTGAGCGAAGTGACGTCATATCACGCAATCGAAAACGAGGCTGTGCGATTGTTTTTTCGCCTGTTTATCGTTGCAAGCCTCTTTATCGTGTTCTTGTGCCATTTTCGATGCATGAGTACACGATAAAGAGGGTCGCAGTGATTAAGAGGCGAAAAACAATCACACAGCCTCGTTTTCGTTTGCGCGATATGACGTCACTTCGCTCAAATTGCTTATTTGATTACGTAATTTCACAAGGAGAAGGCGAAAAATAGTGGCAAAAAGTATCATACATCATTCATAGCAATATTATCTTGTATTGTATCATCAATCATANAAGCAATTTGAGCGAAGTGACGTCATATCACGCAATCGAAAACGAGGCTGTGCGATTGTTTTTTCGCCTGTTTATCGTTGCAAGCCTCTTTATCGTGTTCTTGTGCCATTTTCGATGCATGAGTACACGATAAAGAGGGTCGCAGTGATTAAGAGGCGAAAAACAATCACACAGCCTCGTTTTCGTTTGCGCGATATGACGTCACTTCGCTCAAATTGCTTATTTGATTACGTAATTTCACAAGGAGAAGGCGAAAAATAGTGGCAAAAAGTATCATACATCATTCATAGCAATATTATCTTGTATTGTATCATCAATCATACCAGCCCCGGACTTGTCATTGAAGATCTGGAATGAATTACCCCAAAACCTTAGTAATTTGCCCTGAAACAAAATCTTCGGAAAGCATTGTAAACAATTTTCACTCCAAACTTATTAATTGCAGACTATCAAACAATCTATTGAACCCCAACCCTCTTTCTTGGATTTCCTTTTTTATTTCATTTTCTTCTATTCTTCCAAACTGGTCTTCGTTTTGTTCTTAGTAAAGATTAGCAATCATTTATCATTTCGGGCTCCTTTTTTTGGTTGACCCTATGGTGTTCTTGAAGATTTCACACTATTCTCCATTAATTTAGGATCAACAATAATTCTAATTTGTTTCAGAATTTTAGGGCTACCCCGAAACTTATTACACGAGTCCTTGTTTTCGCTTCATTGCCCCCTCCCCCCACAATACCCATTCCGCTTCAATGACTATAACAGTAAAAAATAACTCAATTCAATGGAGCAAAACTTTGACGAATATCATCAGTCTAGGCTACCCTTATGTTGAAGAAAATAAAATAAAATTAAATAAATGTCATTACCCTCTTGACAGTTCGCGAAGGAAAAGAGCCGGCCGACGAACAACTGACGACTATGACTTCGATGAGCTTCATTACTATGGGGACCAATCATGGCAAGACTTCCAAAACATTGGCAGTTACTACAATTCTGAATTTCAGCCTGAAGACAGTAGACGCAAGAATTCCAAAAATAGGTTTGTTGTCAATATTAATGCATTTTCGAGCAATCTCGAGCGCTTTCGTTTAAAAAAAGTGTGCAAGCAGTTTCTAACTGCCATCGTTTTGCATCCAAATTAAAAGTACTCCCTAAAACTAGAGGGACAAAAACATTCTTCTTTGCAAAAGTCAGTAAAGTTTACTTCTCACAAAACATGGCCAAGCAGGCATCAATCAAAAGATCTCAAAGGCGGAGTTTCGAAATTGAGGGGAATTTAAGTTTGATTTAAGAAAAGAGGTTTTAGTCCCCCGGAAATTCTAGCAATCTTTTGTTTCTATTCATATAGACATCCATTTTACATCATCTAACAAACAGCCCATCTCTTCTTGGTTTCAAATATCTAATCCAATTTCTCGCGAACTGCATAATTTTGAAAATACTTACCAAACACTGAACTCTACAGTAGGCTATTTCCCCCATACATCCTTAAAGTTAGTTGACGGAGATCAAAAGCTAACTCAAGAGCTGCATGTGGAGATCTGCAATCCTGGACAAAATATATCGGAACAACGTAAAATTTTACAATTTCAAATGAACAAATCCCCTTTTACCCCCGATACAATGTTGCTTGGATGAACAAGGACAGATTTTGTAATAGGCTAGCATGAGATCCTTTTGTTGACACCTGAATTCAAAGCGATTAGCCACTGCAGACAAAGGAAATTCTCTCAACCATAAATTCAAACAAACAAATCCACAAAAGTTTTTCTGAAACTCAAGTGGCTAGCGCGCTCGTTGTGCATTCCAGAAATTGTTCTTAAGAGCAAACATGAGCATAGATCCAAAGAAGGAGGATATATCTACACATCTACCTCGGGCATTTTATTTCTTTGGTTCAGAAGCTTAGCAGCAAGTGTTTTAATTACACCCAAAAAAATAAGAGAATTGAATCGCTTCCCAATCGGCTTTTGAATAAAACAAATTTACTTTTGGTTACAATTGTAGCCGCTCGATTTTGCAACTTTTTTAAGGTTGCAGTTTGATCACTCCACAGTACCCCCATACCGAACAACAGTACCGAAAATGGGGCTCTACAATACCCCGATACATTGAGAACTTTTAAATAATTAAATTCGATGCTTTTAAATGTTGCCTTGTAATAAATGTATTCTTTATTTTCGTTAGATGGAGTATTAGAAGCAAAATAGCAAGCATACGACGGAGTTTCTTTAATGTCGCTCATGAACCAGATCCAAAATTCAAAGATACGACAACCAAGGAAGAGCCGAAGAGGAACGTGAAAGAGAGACTGTCAGAATGGCGAAAGAGCCTGTTGGGAGATAGATCCCCTGGCCCTATCAGAAAATTATCAGCAGTTGAAGCTCGGCAAAAGGCCATGGATCCTGACCCAGCTCACGGGTATGTTTTTACGCATAAATTTGATCATTTTCGATAAATGGAAAATTTAGAAAACTATGGTGAGACAAAGCTTTGAATGAATATCCATCCATGTTGATTACACTTAATCTTTGTTTTCTTTCCTTCTTAGTCTTAGCAAAGGAGGCCAAAATAGGCTGAATGTTACGAAAAAGTTTGTAACGAAACACGCAGAGCCTGAAGCTGTTTATAAGAAACCACCGAAATCTCCGACAACGCCAAAGAGAATATCGTTCTTGGATCAAGTCAGACCAACGAGTCCAATTGAAGTGCAAGCTGTCATCACGCCACCGCCGAGCGTTGCTGTTACGCCACCGCGATCTCCACCGCCAACGACGAGCATTGTAATGGAAGAAGTGATTGTTGCAGATGAGGTAAGAACTCATAGTCCACGTTGTCTTGGTCTATCAGGGTTTTGTAACGGAAGCCTCTGATACAGATGTATGTTGTCTCAGAAGCACTGGGGGGGGGGGTACTTCACTATCGGGTCAGACGGGGATGTGCGCCAGTTTCGGTAGTTTTTGGCCTGAAAATTCTGGGAATGGGGTATACTTTTACTGGAAATTTTCTGTGATTGGGGTATACTTTCACTTGGAATTTTCTGGGATTGGGGTTAACTGTTCAACTAAAAATTCTGGCAATGGGTATTGAATGTCCCCATTGATTCAGAACAGATTTGTTCTGCTTGTGACCATAACTGAGAGGAAATCCGTTCTTTCGCCTTGAAATTGAACGCTATTTAACGTTGAATTTTTCTTTGTTACTTCTTCGAAATGCTGGGATTGGGTATCAATATCTGACCTATATTCTGGGATAGGGTATCAAAATCTGACCAAAATTCTGGGATTGGGTCATAACAGAAATCCTGGCGGCGCACAGCCCTCTATGAATTTATAGTGGAGTACCCCCCCCCCTGGGCTCAGAAGAAGTTTCATTTATTTCATGTTTCTCATCATTTATACACTGAGGAAAATCTATCCAGAGGACTCCATATGTCATTCTTTACGATACTATAACAAATAAGAGAATTGCACTTAAGTAAATAAAATCATTGCGTAAAGAAACTGATGCAGAATGAAACAAATCGCTCCTCAGCCAACGTATAAAAATACAAAGGGAAAGTGCTTGTTTATCATCATTATCATAATCACCTGAAGGCAATTTAATCAAGTCGTAATACCATGGAAAGATATTGCTTTCCGCCCACTGCAAGTTTCATCCATGGTGGGCCTAATTAATAAATGATGATGATGATGATGATGATGATGATGATGATGATGATGATGATGATGATGATGATGATGATGATGATGATGATGATGNTTCTGTATTTTGCAGACGTACTGTAATATATGAATCAAACCACAATTCACAAGCTAAAATGTAATGGTACAGCTATTATCAATGAGCTGAATTTGAATTATTATCATGTTGTAGATGCTATGGAAACCTCAGACGACGAGAATAATCGATGACTATCAACCGCCAAAAAAGAAAGACAAAGTAGCAGAACAGGTTGTTATTTCAGCAAACGAAGAAAATGAAGATGACAGTGAAAATGAATCTGATGATGGCTCTATTTATGATGATGATGATGATGATGATGATGATGATGATGATGATGATGATGATGATGATGAAGATGGAAGAAGGATATCAGTGGTAGCATTGCGCATATTCATATCTATATTGCGCATCGCACAGCTTCTGTATTTCCAAGAGTTTCCAGTAGTTTTCTTCTATGCATAAGGTGCCATAAGGATTCCGAGCCCATTTGCATTCGATCTCTTCCGCTTAACTGACCTGTGCGTTCTATTTCTCATCACTACTGATGAAGGGTTATGCCCGATACGTTTAGTCTAATTAAATCCTGACATTTTAGTTTAATTAATAGAGAAATTTATGTTTATCAACAGAAACTATTGTCGCACGTCAACCTCGAGATTTTATTGAATCCATTTGCATGAATATCAGGAAATTTTTGACCCATGTGAATGAATTTCTCGCTTTGAAGAGGCAAGGTCTATTCAAGTTTCTTCCACTTTGACTGACTAGGCACTGTTGTTGTCGTTGTTGCTAGACAAAACATTGTCGTTTCTTGCCTTTGCGGCTTCGAAAGCAAAATACAAGAAGATTTTCAGTTGTTTGGTGCGGCTTATCATTATGGGACCCATTGATAAGAAATTCACAAAAAACTACCCATCTGCCAGAATTATGGTTAAAAACAGACCCATGTGTAGGGAATTTCAGATGAAAAATAACCACCCAAATATGGGCGGCACGTCCAGATCATTTAACAATGAAGTACCACCCCCCCCCCTCCGGGTTAATTACTAACTCGTAAGCAGGACACCACAACACCACAAAAAGCAACAGCAATGCAGTAGAATTACTGAGGATCGTGCGATAGCTACAGTGTAATGATAATAAGTTGTCGTTCCTACGGCAGTTTTATCATCCCCTGTGCTTGATATCTCTTGTTTCTCTGTATTTTCCAAATGCAACAACAACAACCTACGTGGACACAGGGATACAGGGAGGAACAAAACTCTATTCCAAAAAAAGTGGCTTACTAGACTCACGAAATTGTCCCAGTTATCGCAACAACAACAACAGCAGCAATGACAACAACAACAACAATATTTTTGTTCAAACTTTTTGCTAGTTATGGCGTCCATCAACCTATCAATAGCAATAACTACGAACTTGCAATCAGTCTACTGGCTTACAACTTTTATCAATTTGTTCCAAGGTAAGAACAGAAAGTTTACAACAAGAAATAGATGTGTTGCAGAAGATACAAGACCTGGACCGAACGACAAGCGATGAAAGCGAAGAAGATAAATCAAAACAGATGGACATTGCCGAAAGACGAAAACAAGCGAGCGTGCGAGTACAGCCTGAGGAAGACGAAATAAAACAAACTGAGGTCGAAAATACTGAAAGTGTTGTAGATTATACTGAGAAAGAAGGCGACAAGCAGCAAGAACAGGACGAAGATTATCATGAGTACGAAACAGGGTGGCGACGTAAGGAAAGTATGGAGCCACCGACCGAAGCATTTGAAGATGTGCAAATTCACAGCGATGGTGGAAGAAATAACGACAGTAATCTACATAGGTCAAACGAAAGGCAGAAAAATAAGGGTGCACAAAGCCGACAGAATCGTAGTGATGACTATGAAAGTGAAGAAGAGTTGAGCGAAACCAGGATCGACGACAATAAGAACAAAACTGAAGATGAAGCCACATCATTCATAACGAAACAACAAGAAGACAACGAGCACAAAACCGAATCCGACAGGACCTACAAGAAGACAAACGCAACCAGCGGAGGCTTCCTCGGTGTACGCCTGCGTGAAGATTATCGGCAGCAAGAATCAGAATCCGAGGAAGATGCCTCTGGAACCGAGGAAGATGATACCGAGTCAAAGAATAAACCGGACAAAGTAGAAGAACGGCCAAAACCAGCATTTGCAAGTACGGCGGGAACAGTTACTATCTCAAACACCGGAACAAGCCGACGAGCGCATGTGACACCTCAGGTTTATGTCGGACCGAGCACTTATAAAAGTTATCGTAGTTCGAAGGAGTAGAATAAACTTTAATATTTAAGTAGTGTGTACGATTTATGTATATGATATACAGTACTTGCTGATTTGAGGACAAACACTACGTACTATTACGGGTGCTAGGCCTTTTGGGTATTGGCGATGTGGGAACAAGGATAGATTTTGTAAGACAATAGCTTGAGTTGCTTTTGTTGACATCTGAATTCAAAGCGATTTGCGATCGCAGGAAAAGGAAGTTCCCTCAACCAGTAATTCAAAACAAACAAATCCCCAAAAATTTTTCTAAAACCCAGGTAGCTAGCGCGCTCATTGTGCATTCCAGAAATTGTTTTTAAGAGCAAACATGACCATTTATCGAAAGAAGAAGAATATATCTACACATCTACCTCGGAAATTTTATTCATTTGGCTCAGAAGCTGAGCAGTAAGTATTTTGATAACAGCAAAAAATAAGAGAATTGAATCGCCTCCCAATCGGCTTTTGAACCAAATAAATAAAACATACATATTATAACTAGCGTCGAGATTAGAATTTGTAGGCTGTAGTCCTTCGTGTCATATTTAGCGTATTGGTAATCAAAACTTAGTTGAGGTGCAGTTAGGATTTTGGAGCGAAATTCCAAAGCGTTTATTCAAGCTCCATTTAAACTAGAAGTCTGTATAGCTCTGTTAGAAGTTGGTACGGGTACTAAAATGTTGGTTCTGCATAGCATTTAGACTATGAATTTTATCCGAGCCATGCCGTTGTTAGTTGTAGGCGACACGTACCATTCTTACCACTCTCCAACTACCACGCCTTTAGGAGCAGCACTTATAAATGTTGGTACGGGCACTGGTACGGGTACCGGCAAAAATTTCGCATCGTAAATAATGCTTCAGCAGTGCATCGGATAACGTATAGCAAGTATGTCTTCTGAACTCCCGAAGTAGTAGGGTAATCCCCATTACCCGTCTACCCCCAGCCTTATTTTCTGAAGAAGTTGGTGTTGGTATAATAAAAACTTGTTGTATTCATTCTACATTGATGGAGATCAGATTTGCTACTCTTGAAACATTGCAATTTTCTTCTTGTTAACTTCACAAGATTCGCGCAAGTTTAAATTAGTCCTCCTTCTATTAAAACTTGAGAAACAGGACCATAAGCAACCTTTTTATATAAGACTGACCAAAAGAACTCCCGAGGTTTGCTGCTTTGACAGAAGACTATTTCTTGCATATTTGTTTAACAAGGCAAATTTTGTAAGATAGTAGCATGAGTTGCTTTTGTTGACACCTGAATTCAAAGCGATTTGCGATCGCAGACAAAGGAAGTTCCCTCAACCGATAATTCAAAACAAGCAAGGCCGCAAAGGTTCTCTGAAACCCAGGTAGCTAGCTCACTTGTTGTGCATTCCAGAAGTTGTTTTCAAGAGAAAATATGAGTATAGATCAAAGAAGAAGTATATAGAATCATTCGGCATCAGCTGACACGGTGAAAATATATCTATCATGAGTGATCAAAGAAGAAGGATATATCTACACATCTACCTCGGGCATTTTATTCATTTGGTTCAAAAGCCGATTGGGAGGCGATTCAATTTCTTATTTTTTAGGTGTTACTAAAATATTTACTGCTCAGCTTCTAAGTCTAATAAATAAAATGCCCGAGGTAGATGTGTAGATATATTCTTCTTCTTTCGATATATGCTCATATTTGCTCTTAAAAACAATTTCTGGAATGCACAACGATCAAGCTAGCTACCTGGGTTTCAGAGAAACTTTTGCGGCTTCGTTTGTTTTGAATTACTGGTTGAGGGAACTTCCTTTTTCTGCGATCGCAAATCGCTTTGAATTCAGGTGTCAACAAAAGCAACTCAAGCTATTGTCTGACAAAATCTGTCCTTGTTTATTTGTTTGATAAGTACACCATACTCTTGCACTAAAACGCTTTGATGGGATTTTGTTGTGAGTCATCATCACATTGATGACCTGAGTGCCTTGTATCTCTGTCTCTGAGTTTCTTGAATCCCTGTAAACCTCACTCAACAGAAATTCAAATGGCACAGTGAAAGCTGGCCTTGTTTGCAGAAAGCGAATCAATACCTAAACCTGTTATGCACTGTCAAACAGATTGATGAAATGCAACAAACATCAAGTTTGGCAAATCAACCTAATCAACGAAACGTAAAACGCACGAGGAACTCATTCTGCCTTCTAAATTTGGGCCTAAATAGGGTCAAGTCTTTCAGAGTAATATCATGAGTCTCTGCTGACTGAAGCGACATTATCAAAATCAGAGAGCACAGGAAACAAAGGACTCATGTAACAGACCTTTAAGCTTTTCTGGAAAGAATCAGAATCAAACGGTATTTTGCTACATCTTGTAGGATTTTCGCATGTGCACAATACCGATAGAAGCTCTCTCTTACGCCACTCGATCGAACCTTGCGTACAAATACGTATGAAAATAATGCTCGAGCCAAGCTCTTTTGCAGAATAGCTAAAAGGTCTATTTTCTAGGTCACCACTAGCACCAGACTTGCACAGAAAGGGTGGCTTTCGTACCAAAAAACCTTGACTTCGAGCCTATGTTTCAGATCAGAACGAGGCTTAATTGTTGGGGAGCACGTTTTCCTAAAAATTTTATGAGTCCTCTTGACAGGACTGATGTCAATCAGCGTCCAAAAAAAGCAAGGAATCAAGGGACTTCGGTAGTTAGTTGAGCGGCGACATCCGCTGATGCCAATGGTGACAGTTTCTTCTGAAAGGCGTCCTTACCTCGCATTCAGTTGCACAAACAGTATAGCCTCTTTTTCAGTAATACGCCATTAGCAAATCCTAGAAATGAAAATTTCGATAGAGTAACGAAGATTTTGTATCGTGAAAAAGGATTTATAAAATGAACTAAATGAGTCAGAAACCTGAAATCGGACAACGATTTTGTCAGCAATGAATTAACTTAAAAATTGTGTGCAAGAAGATGATTGAGGAAAAATAATGGTAGAAGGATTCCTCAAAAAGACCAATTTTTAAACAAAGTGATCCACTGGTTTGAGACAACTTTCCGGCTAACGGTTGGCACATCGCCTCGTGTAACATGCTCGAATTTGGGTCTATCAAGCGGATGACGTAATTTACCTATCCGGACTATTTACGGTAAAACTAAAGAACTCTTTCATAACGCACCCATACATGAATACATACACAAATAAAGACACACTCACGAAATCTCATTAGATGAAAGAATACTTAGTTAAAGATTATAATTTGCATATACCGTCTTTACGCTTAAGATGGAAATGTTCTCGCCATAAAAATAGGATGAAAAATTGGATAAGAGCGAATTAGTCAGGTTTAGCTAGTCACGTGGAGGCTTCAGTTTACGCTTAACCTTGATCCGGATCGAAAGTATCCATGTTTCTATCTTGAAAGAAAGAAAGAGATATTCTTTGCTCTGCTAATGCTTGATGTTTCATGTTTGATGGAAATTTGTTGCCTTGATTCGAAAGATGTTTCGGTGAAAATTTACGATGATTGAGCCTCGTAAAATGGTTCGTTTCGGCTTTGGCACTTCTCGACAAAGGTAAGCATTTGATTTCATATCTTGTGAAGAGTAAAGCTTGAAATCTTGGGTGATGTTACATTGCTAACGGATAGCATAGCTTCCAAATCTTTAACTCAGCGTAAAAAGGTGGGTGTAAAATTCTGTGATCTATTTCTTCTGTTTGAGTGGTTTGAAACAAACTTTAGTTACTTATCTTTAATTCTATCGTTGGAAATTTCAGAAGTTCTGAATATTTTTCGAAATTTCAGCGTATGTTACATTTCAACTCATTTGAGGGTGTGACGTCATCAAATTTCTAAATCTTAAACCAGAAGAGTAACAAACTTTAGCTTGATACCATATTGTAGACATCCATAAACTATGGTTTCCTTCGAAATTATTTCATGTTGCTTCAAACAGTTTAGAAATTACAATGGTTTTAAGTTTTTTTGACAAATTTTCTTCAATTCTTCAAAAAGTAAAGAAACACTCTAATTCTGAAATATTGAAGATTGCAGAAAAGTCCCACGGTAGAATTCTAGAGAAATAGCTAAAGTTTCTTTGAAGTCATTCAGTTCAAAACAATAAGTAACTGAATTTTACACCAGCCTTTTTAAAGATTTGAAACCTATGCTCTAACGGCTGAGAAAAAAACAAATCCCGTTTAAAAGGCTACTGCTATCTGGATATCAAGGCAGTGGTATAGGTAGACTTGCCCCAAGTCTATTTCCTACATTATTTTAGGATTAGACTTATTACAGTTGACGAAATAGACTTGGGGCAAGTGTATGGTATTGGCAAGCATGTCATTCAATAGTGGACATGTTAAAATGACTTTTACAAGTTACTTGAACTTTAGGGCATTCCGTTCTGAAATTGTGAGGGATGTTCTCAAGAAATCCACTGCAACTGCAAGAAGCCTTCAAAACAGGACTACAATCACGAATAATTTTTCTGCCTTACAACGATGACTTTTACATGCCTTAGCACGTGTTGTTTTCCCTTTGGGAGGATGAAAGGGTCTTTATTGGAAGCATACATAACAACATTATACATGGCGATTTCATCCTGCCAAGAGGATAACACGTGCAAAAACGTGAAGAAGTCATGGCTGCAAAGCAGAAATATTGGAAAAATTTGGTCGCGACTATATGCTTGTTTTGAAGGATTTTTTAAGGGTATCCTTGAGAAAATCCCTCATAATTTCAGAACGGAGAGGCCGATTTCAGTCAGGTAAATTTCAAAACGTAGTTTTATCATAAGTTGCTAGAAGGGAGTCAAGAACGAAAGGAAATTTGCTAAACCTCACCGAATATTGCATTGGTAGAATTTGTTCCAAAATGTTTTAAAAATGGTTATATTGGTCCAATAGGTCATAATGGTCTGGAGCAATTCCTTTGGTAGAGTTCTGTGCGCAGGCTAGCAAATGCGCGAAAGCTCAGTTTGAGCAAAAAATTTAATTCAATTAAAATGAGAAAATGTTGTTGTTGTTGTTGTCGTTGTTGTTGCTGTGATAACTGGGAGTATGTGGCGAGCCTAGTCACAGACTGCATCTTCGAAAACCTTGTGACATCGATTAACTAAATTATGTCCAAATTATGATAGTGAAGAAAAAGAAAGATTTTAAAGGATTAATTGACCAAAATCTTCGTTATCCAAGAGTCACAGAGATAACCATAAGGCAAAATTATAGTAATTGGTTTCAGCATATCAAATAGTTTTGAGGTTTCATTTCAACCACGCAAATGAATATGATAACTGGAACCACAAGGTTGACTTCCATGTAATAATGAAAATTGTCCACGATGGATGGCAGTATTTACATCAAAATTCAGCGACTGTAAGTCCGCCGTTATTTCTTAACCTCTGTGTCAGAAGCAAAATGAAGTAGCTAGCTAGGTAGTTGTAGGTAAATGCAGGGTGCTTTTGGAAAATCAAGGTATAAAGTCTTAATCTATACACTTAATACTATACACTTAATACTATAAATATCTGTTCATAAGCAGGAAATCACAAAGTACATACTTGATAAATATTGTAAGACGTTCAACCAAAATGCTCAAACACAACTCCGTAACAAAATTGAGATAACTTTAGAATGAAATAAGCTATTTCAGCGATTTAAATTTTAATATTTAAGGTAGCTTGTTCGCTACAAGATGGCATATATCACAAAGTAATTAGCAGATTATTCTTAATTATACACCTTATCAAACACCAAAACTATGCTTAACTTGTCCATCGTTTCATAGCTTTAGCGTGTCAAATCGTTCTTGCAATGAAATAATTTAATTTGATCTATTTTTCAGAGAAGAGCGGTCGAGCCCGAGCAGCCATTTATTATCAAGACCTGAAAGTCGCTCATCAACAAGCGATAGGAGCAAAACCCGAGATGCTGCACCATTTTCGTCGTTTCGTCAACGATGGGTCAGTGATGATACCAAATCCGAATCGAGTCAAAAGGCTAGCAAAAATGGCCTATCATCTTCGGGCCTCTTTGAAACGAGATGCGACCGAAAGTTGTCCACAAGTTCTAGCGATAGCAGTAGCAAGCATGAAATCCTTGGGCGAAGTTCCCCGCTTACGAAGCTGAAAGAGTTTCATTTTGCAAGAGAAACTCGTTCCAGTGGCAAGAGCAATAGAGCAGGTTCTGGCGTGGGAAGTCGTTCGAATCTTGCATTAGCCGAACGTCTGGCGGGTACTTCATTCGGGAGATCGCAGCCGCTGTTCGAACATAGAAAAACATTCCAAACGCACGAGAGCAGGCAAGAAGGGGCTACATCGCAAGCAGGTGAGAGAAGTGAACCGGTTTCTCGATCACGAAGTGGCAGTTTGTCAGGGGAACCCGTTTTCAGGTCAAGAAGTAGCAGTTTGTCATCACTAAGTGAAAATACGCGTGGTTTGTTGCAAGAAGATGGTCTAGGCAGTGAAAGCCATCATCGGTTTACTGGAAGGGAAGGTAGTGGAGCAGATCGCAAAATCTTTCGATATAAAAAAACAGAACAAAGTGCCAGAAAAGAAAGCAATTTAAGAGGGACGGATGCAACTGTTAGCTTGCATGCAATTGAAGAAAGGCTTACACGGCATAAACAACGGTTAGCTGAAAAGATGGCAAAAGCAAACAAAGGAATAGAAAGTCCTGCGGCAGCCAGAAAGCAGTGCGACACAAGTAGTATACTGCAACGGATATTGAACGATAGAAGTAGGCCTTTTCACAACAAACAGGAAAGCACTTTTACATCGAGGTCAGATGGTGCCATGATTTTTAAGCAGGAACGAAAGTTTGAGAGCGAAAGCTTGACACGTGTATCGGATGGCAGTGTCAGTTCTATAGACAGCATGGACAGTCAAGAAACTGTAATACCACAAGAGAGAATCATAGGGGATAAAACAGACATCAAGAAAGATACAACTACAATGGCGAAAGCTTGGGGAAAGCAAAACTCTCGAGAAGAACGGCATATTGATGAGCAAAGCGCGAAAGTCTCAGGATTTAGGCATATAGGTGCAGTGGCGCAAGCAATCGTATCGGAAAGAAAATTGTTACGAGATGGGATAAAAGGTAGTGCCGAAGGCCAGTCGTCAAGGAAGCCTAGCACAGTCACGGGAAGGACTTTCGAGAAAGTAGAAACGAACCAAGAAGACGTTGGGGATCCAAATTCAAAGACAGGCGCTCAAAGTTCCGATCGACGGAGATTCGAAAATTTCGTGAACAGAAATATAATTGCAGGTGCGCAATCCAAAGGCCAGTCGCCAAGGAAGCCTAGCACAGTAACGGGAAGGACTTCCGAGAAAGAAGAAACGAAAAAGGAAGATGTTGGGGATCCAAGTTCAAAGACAGGCGCTCAACGGAGATTCGAGAATTTCGTGAACAGAAATATGATTGCAGGTGCACGATCCGAGGGCCAGTCGTCAAGGAAGCCTAGCACAGTTACGAGAAGGATTATCGAGAACATTGTAACGAAACAGGAAGATGTTGTGAACTCGAATTCAAAGGCAGGCACACCAAATTCCGTTCGACGAAGATTCGAGGATTTCGATGACAGCAATATAACGTCAGGTGCACAATCCGAAGGCCAGTCGCCAAGGAAGCCTAGCACAGTTACGAGAAAGATTTTCGAGAAAGTAGAAACGAAACAGGAAGATTTTGTGGACTCGAATTCGAAGGCAGGCACGCAAAGTTTCGTTCGACGAAGATTCGAGGATTTCGATGATAGCAATATAACCTCAGGTGCACAATCCGAGGGCCAATCGCCAAGGAAGCCTAGCACAGTTACGAGAAGGATTATCGAGAAAGTAGAAACGAAACAGGAAGATGTTGTGGACTCGAATTCGAAGGCAGGCACGCAAAGTTTCGTTCGACGAAGATTCGAGGATTTCGATGATAGCAAT
>REGL01001942.1:5016-17351 GCA_004194395.1 Aurelia aurita complex sp. Pacific
ATTCGGGAAATCTCAAGCAGTTTTTTGTCCTGGTTGTGTTTTATGAAGGAAGGTAAAATTTAGGAAAATCTTCACGGGTTTCTTCTGTCTCCTTTGCTTTTTAGCCGTCTGATTGGTCCGTGAAAATGAGGCTTTGGCAGTTTCGACCATGGGCCACGAGCAATCGGCTATGTACGACGAATGATTCATATGCTGTGCTCGGTGATTCGTAAATCTGTTCGTTGTTACATGCGTAGAAAACACGTATAACTCAATTCCCAGAAGATCGTTTGTCCACATTTTGAATTATTTGGAACACTGCTTACCTCGCATTTGGCTGGTTTTCAAAAGAATACTTTTACTAGAAGCGCAGAAATAGGTTGACCAACAAAGCAGTCAATCTTTCGCAGTATGCGTTTCATAGACAATAGATTTGGAAATCTTTCGATTTGGTTTTCGCAGTCAGTTCAAAAGCCAAAATTGTCAAAAGTTGCCTTCGCATTTTGACATAGAAGGCAAAGCAGAAAGGTGTGGTAAAGATCTGGCATTTCGTAAGGTTTTGCCCTTTCTTTTACCCGCCCACCCACAACCTAAAATCGTACCATGCTCCTTTATTTCATGACAGGGATGTCTGTCTCTACCATGGACATTGAGTGCATTGGTTTGTGGAGAAAATATCTAAAAGTTTTTCTCTAAGCCCCAACTATTTCGGTTGCTGCGGGAGTGCATATTTGGCCAGTGCATTTGAAATCCCAAACTTTGGCTCCGGTGATGAGAGAACACTGCCATTGGTATCTGGCAACTGGCAAATTTTATATTCGTGCTTGTTCATATCTGAGGGGCCACCTTATTTTTATCTGAAGCAAGAATTAACTATGATTATTGTGTAAAATATATGAAAAAAAATCGCTCCTCAGTCATCTAATAGGCCCAAAGAAGTCTGATTCCATCAACACGCAAGTCCACTTTTATCATAACATTTTGATTCCAACAAAGATATTTCAAAGACAGAAAACAATGAAAAGCACTTTGAAAACAATTGGAAACACTACGCAATTCAAGAATCCAATACAGACTGATTCCATGAATGTTATCCATTTCATAAGAACCTAAACAGCTTGGTTTGAACAATTTAGGTTCCTATGTGTGGGGTTTTTACTGTAGCCAGTCTGCTCCTTAGCAACCATTAAGTCATTGCACATTCTTTGTTGCCAAATATTTAACATGGCATAGCAAGGTAGCTCCATGACGACTGTTATTTGTTTAATGCAAGAAATGCTTGCTCTCGAATCACAAAGACTGGATCTTCAATCTGACTCATGTATGCAACTGTTCATCTGCCCAGGTCTGACAGTTCCACGGTTGTAATGTTAGAGGCTCTACAACAGAAATAAATGAAATTGCATCTTATACCGTAGTCACACCTGCAAGTTAAACCAGCTTATTAGACTAAACAGGGTTATCGAATGGGGCCTTCTAATTGGTCAATCAAACAAACCGAATGCATTTGATTGGTTGAAGTTAAACTTGGTTCAGATAAAGCTGGTTTAAGTGGTTCAGTGTGAATGCGGCATTAGAAGAGGAAAGGAATTTCAAAGAGATAAAATCATTAAAATACTGTAAGGTTTATTTTTTGGTTGGAACCAAAGTAAATATCTGATATAGTCTAGCCTGCGCGCAGCCTCAACTCCTCCTAATATAGTCTTGGTATAAGTGATTTTAATAACTTGTATGGTCGAATACGTGGTAATGTAATCACTTAACAAGTTTGTGTTGTAAAAAAATAACAGACTTGGGTAGAAATGGATGCTTGGGAGTTTCAGTGTCGGCAATAAGCTATTTTGCAACATAGTGACGATTCGTTTCAAAACCGCTGACCACTCAAAATCACCAGTCTCACAGCTGGATTTAAAAACGAGCTAGACAGGTGGCCTAGATGGGCAGGGCAGAGGCTTTTGCATTCCAGCGTGAGATCATTCACACGCAGTTAGATCCACTATTTGATTTCGATGGAGGAAAAGTTGGTGAACATTGGGAGACATCGATCGACATTCGTGAGTGGTCGGCAAGGCAAGTAAATTGTTACTTATCAAACTGCAGTCTAAAATGGTTCTACGGTCGCCATCTGAAATTGCTAATTTTGAGGTGTTTATTCTCCAAATCGCCACCGTGCCAAATCACCACACTTTGCCAATGCATTTGCAACGCCTTCAGTAACAGTGTGCCAGGGTCGGTATATGCACCGTTTTTTGCGCTAAACGTCAATGTTCATCTTTTTAGGGGAAGGTTTTGTTTACATCAACAACGATTTGGGAAAGGAAAAGCTTTGTCCTTAAACAATCACACACGGGGCAAGTGCTGCATGTCGTCTGTCATAAGAGGCAAATACTTCAGTACCTGATACATCGTCTACAATGGGATTTTTGTACTTAATGTCATAAGATTTTACAATATAATCCAACTATTGACGTCTTTTTAGACCAGGGCTTTAGACAGAATGCAAGAAGTAACGAATCCTCAAATTAACAGTCAGAAAATTACTCACATTCCTTTTTGATGCAAAAACATGTGCAAATTGTTTGATGGCTTGCTGAGGGCAATGTGTCTTTTAGTTTTAATTCCATTTTATACGAAGGGGGTCAGCAATGCCGGAAAGGGGGCATAAGGGTGACTGCCCATCCTGCCATCTAACAAATGACCTGAATATGTTATTTTCTATTGTTTTGCCTTGTCCAACTACTGTAACAATTGGCATCCCTGAATAGGAATTTATGTGAAAAGGGTGACAATTGTTTGCAAAATGGTATATCGTTTTGTCTTGCAGATCCATGCACCTTCAATGCATACAACATATACAGTGATATTTTGCTTGCATATCCTTGACCCATCCAACCTGGGTGGCTTTGATGATTTATACGTAGATGACATAGAGATGTAAAAACAGCACTGGACTATACAGCAGATGTTAACAGTTGCAATTAAGAAGTTTCAGGGCTGTAGTATGCATCTTGAACTTGGGGAGCACAACACATCAAGGGAGTTTTTCATCAAGCAAAAGAGACACTTCCTAAAATAAAAAGGCACTCTTGTTTATTGCAAAATCTCATGAAAAGGTGGAATGTGCCCCCAGTGCCTCCTGGTTCCTACATCACTGAGAGGTTTTGAAAGAAAGAACATTTCAAGAACATTTTTTAGCATCATTTGCAGAAGTACACAGTATTATTGCAGGATATTTTCTTTAGCTAGATAACTGTATTTTAATTCTGAGGGTGTTTCCAAGTTGCTTTCCCTGAATTTTTCTCTATCTATTTGTGTGTGTACCTGTGTAGAATGGTGGTTTTATTTTCAATTAAATTCTTTTAGTAAAAACAGAGGTTTTGGAATAGGTTAAGGGTCACCAGAAAAAAACTTTGACCAATATGAGCAAATTTGACATATTTCATGATTTTTTTGGACAGTAATGCTAGTATCCTCAAAAATTTACACCTAAAATTTCAGGGACAAGCAAAATCTGTTGAAAAATCAAAAAAATTATCTCAAAAACAGTTTATGAGGAGTGCATTCTTACTTTCATAAGAAACAAAGGCCCTTCCAAGAAATTAAGAAACTCTACTAGTAGCAGTGATGAGAGGCAATGTTGGAGATTAAGGTACTTTTCAAGTTTTTTTTATTGATGTTAAACAAAATCGTTTTAACAAAATGTGTTTGATCGTATTAGATTAATTAACAGACTTCTGATTGCAAAAGTAAACGACGAATTTCACAACTTTTCTCGAAAAGCACCGAAGGACTTGTGCAGTGAGTCTAGTACTGCCCTTACTAGTATGACAATTTTCCTTTGCCTTGCATCGATGTATCAAGCTCGTAAAAAATAAGACGCCTCTGCTTCAAACCGAGTCTGCGTGCGGCATAAAAAACGAAAAGACCCTATGTTCTATTTTGCAAGAAGACACAAATAAAAGAGACAACAGAAAAAATACTTTGTTGAAGGATGTTAACATTCAAGGGGAAATCATCGATTTTGTGTATGTTCTATTTGAAACTGACAACGGGAATAGTAAACAATTGAAGCGTCGTGATGCCAAGCAAGCGTGCAGATTTGTTGAATTTGTGATACGGAGAACTATAGAAATTCGGAACAGGCCCCTCGTTGAAATAACGCTCGTGCAGAAGATTACATTTATCGATTTTTAAATCTCCAAGTTACCACGAAAAAAGTTTCTCGTTGTCCAGTCATGCTGAGTCTTTAGAAAATTTGATCGCCGTTTTTTTATCGTTCTCAGTGTTATCGAAAACGAGAATTTTAAGAAAGTTACAGCTCTAAAAACAGAAAACAAAAATTTGCTAAAAATCCTAGAAGGCTTGTTTATACCGAAGATTAAGATGAGAACCATCAAAATCGGCCTAGAGTATGATATATCGTGGCCTGCAAAAAGAAGATAGTATGTTTGGCGCACCCGGTATATTCTACCTACATCTTGCAAGAACTACTCTGTACAATCCAGCAAAGGTAAATTTTGTAACAATAGCAGTTTTGGTTTGTTTACATTTTGCACCACAGCCAATCAACGAGCTCCAATTTTGACCACGTCATCAACAATTTCCCGCGTCGCGATCGTCGCGAGTCGAAGCTGTGGGGAAAACCATAGGAAAAATACCCTCTCGAATTTTGCTCGCCGCGAAAATATACTTTTGAGGAACCTTTAGAAATTTTTAGTCTGGGTTGTCAAATAAATTTCCTAACCAGGGCTGCTTGTCCATTGGTCTACTCCACCTGGTTTTTGAGAAATACTTTTTTTTAAACGTTGTCATTCCACGGACCTCTCGCTTCCTTCGAGGGGGCTTTTAAAATGCGCAAGGAAGTAAATATTTGCCTCCAGGAACGACAAAACGGCACTCACAATAGCCGAAAATCAATTCCAGACTGGAGATCAATGTTCCAATACCTTTAATTTTGATTTACACCAACTTAAGTGTTGCAACAACTTATCCTACTTGACCACCAATTGGCCCTGTCAACAAAATTTGCATAATAAGGAAACTTGGCATGTAAGGGTTTCTCTTCTGGGTGTTTTGGGAGGAGTTTTTGTTCGTCTTCTTATTATTCAAAACTGGAATGAAACACTGTTTGGTTGCTTCGATGAAATGATGAAAAGTTTAGGTCATTTAGGACAAAATTGAATACGATTTTGGCACCGTTTGCCAGCATAACGGGAGAAACAGAACATAAGATGACGAAGAATTGATACAATTTATCAGCAGAAAGTTTGAAAGCTTGATTTTGCAAACTTTGCCACAACATAAGTTTTCCCCAAAGAATGTCATAACAGAAGGGAGCAAAAAGATGAAAAAAAAGAAGTCATTCTTTTAAGGTAAGTCGATAAGTTGCAGAAGTGGACATCACATAAATAAGTAATCTTGGAAAACACTAAACTAGATTTTGTTTCACCTTCAAGGAGAATTGGAGAATAAATTGATAAAGATTTTTTTAAGTGTCTCCGAATTTATCATGAATTTGAATTTAAACAACTGGTCGGAAGCATTCTAGCTCGAAAGATTTGTGTGGATGATCAAATTGAATTTCAAAGTATTCTTACCTTGGAATGGTTTCTTTGGTTACTTTTCCTTTTTTGCGTTTACACACAGACGCACGAAGCTGCTTATAAGAAGCTCAACTCAACTCAACTCTCAGAAGATCGCTAAATATATCAAGAAACTCCAGAACTGGGAAAAATCTTTAAGAAACTATTCATTTTGGTAAAGGAAAGTCTTAGCATAGTTTACTTTATTTTCTTCACTTGTTCTGCTTGTTTCCTGTATTAAATTATTCGGAAATCTACTCGAGTTAATGTCAGCACACCTTAAAACTTCAAAACTTTGTTTTAAAATGTTTACGAGCGAGGGTACAAACATTGTTTATGGAGCTCGCAAGAAACTCTTCTCTGGAGTACTGAAAATGTAATAATTTTGATAAACTTTCAATCCTAGGTTAAATTATTAGTCTACGTATTAAAAACATACCACCTGTATTCTTCCAACATTCATCGAAGGAAACTTTATCGTAGCCATTAAGTTTGGAGAATCCACATTTAAATAACACAAGATTTCGTTATCCTTTTACTGCGTTGTGTAACTATTTCATGGTCTGCTCTTCCAGTTTGCCTGCCAAAATCTTGTTTAGTATTGTCCTGGAGTTTTATTTTTAGAAGAAACCAACAAATGATTCTGCAGTTTACTTTATGATCAGTGGACGAATTGACATTTATTGCCCATCAAAGTGCCCAAAAGAGAAACCCTTACATGCCGATTTTTCTTGTTATGGAAATTGTGTTGACATGGGGGGGGGGGCTAATTTGGCGGCCAATTAGGATAAGTTGCTGCAACAGTTCTGTTGGGTAAATCAAACTTGAATGTATTGGAACCTTGATTTCCAGTCTGGAACTGATTTTTAGCAACTGGGAGTGCCGTTCCTGGAGGAAAATATTATCTTCCTTGCGCTGAGCGAAGGAAGCGAGAGGTCCGTGGAATGACGACGTTTAAAAAATTATTTGTCAAAAACCAGGTGGAGTAGACCAATGGGCAAGCAGCCCTGGTTAGGAAATTTATTTGACAACCCAGATTAAAAATTTCTAAAGGTTCCTCAAAAGTATATTTTCGCGGCGAGCAAATTCGATAGGGTAGTTTTTCTATGGTTTTCCCCAAAGCTTCGACTCACGACGATCGCGACGCGGGAAATTGTTGATCACGTGGTCAAAATGGAGCTCGTTGATTGGCTGTGGTGCAAAATGTAAACAAACCAAAACTGCTATTGTTACGAAATTTACCCTTGCTGTACAATCCACAAAATCAAAGTCAAATCAAACATTCTCGCAAGAAGTTTTGCCGAAATTTTTTCCGTGCCCAGGAAGAAAAGGATCTTATCGTCTACTTGGGAAGGAAGAAACCAGGAAGATCAAAATACACACCTATATTGATTAACCAAGGGACAACATTGGATTAGAGGAAGCCAAATTTCAGGGAAATAATGCAAAACAGAGAGGAGTGAAGGGGTGGTATGCAATGTGTTCAAACAAGCAGCTCTATAAAGTAGTACTGAGAAGTATTAGAAAAAAGAAGATTTTGAAAATGGCTTCAAGACATCATTTTTCATTGATCATTGCAAATAAATGATTCCCGAAGATTGAACAGAATATGGAAAGATTCTCAGCATCTCCAATTTCTGCTTGAAGTATATTAAAGTATTTGCTGGCTTTAAAATACTGTGTTGGCCAGCAAGTGGCATGCTTTGAAAATAATTGGGCTCCTAAATACCAGGCAGCTAAATCACAGAGTGACCCAAAAAGGTGAAACTCTTTGAAAACGCTCAGAAATTTGAAAATATTGTCAATTTTGCAAATTGTTGTGTGCAATCGCATCAAACAAACACAAACACAACAAAGAACCAAACAAACGAACAAACAAACAAACAAGCAAAATCTAGCCACAAACATGAATTAGCAGAACAATGTTTCAGCATTCAATTTGAAANAAGTATATTAAAGTATTTGCTGGCTTTAAAATACTGTGTTGGCCAGCAAGTGGCATGCTTTGAAAATAATTGGGCTCCTAAATACCACGCAGCTAAATCACAGAGTGACCCAAAAAGGTGAAACTCTTTGAAAACGCTCAGAAATTTGAAAATATTGTCAATTTTGCAAATTGTTGTGTGCAATCGCATCAAACAAACACAAACACATCAAAGAACCAAACAAACGAACAAGCAAAATCTAGCCACAAACATGAATTAGCAGAACAATGTTTCAGCATTCAATTTGAAAGAAATTGGCTGTACTTCTGTTATTCAAGTTTTTAACCAATGAATAAACAAAAAACTAACACACCTTTTAAGAAATTTGCTTTTTCAATAGACTCAATAAAGGACTTCTTTGTCGCAAGTTTTTCAACCTGTAAACAAGGGAGCATGACAGTTGTAAATCAGCAAGACTACATGCAGAAGATCTAGAACCACTTTAAAAGGGCCGGAAAATTCCATATCTCATCAAATTTTTGTCATCTTTATTTATTTCAACAGGGTTAAGCACATTCAGTACATTTAAATACACTTATTTTCAATGTGCCCTGCTTAAAACATAACCAACCTAATTACATGGATATAGATTACAAATCAACTTGAAGATCCTGTATGAAAGAAAAGAAACAATTTCAAATTCATTTCAAATGTACAAGGAAAAGAAAATTCAAAGACAACAAACTGTTTTTAACCTTAAACCCCCCCCCCCAATCTTACTTCAATACTGGCGAAAGCCATATTCGTATCTACTCCAGAACCTAGACAGTTCGAAATACAAGTTCCCGGAATTAAATTATGCCGTAAAACTCGTTGCAAATTATGCAAACTGTATCTGCAGAATGTCACAAACTTTACAACAACAAATGGCAGCACATGGAATATAAATCGCAAACCACCTGCAATAGCAAGAACGTAACATATTTCCTTTCGTGCAACCTTTGTAATGGTAGCATGAACAATATTGGACAAACAACAAATTTAAGACAACGAATGAACAATCACATATCGAAATAAAGAAGCGGAGAATCGAGTTGCAATTTTCCGAGACATGTGTGCGAATGCAGAAAAACGAATAAGAACACGAAAGGACCATTTTTCAAAGTATATGCCTTTATGAAATTAAGTAACTCAAATTTATCATCAGACTATGAAGACAGATTATTCAAACACGGTCATGCCCGAATGAATTGAATAAAGGCTACTGTAACCCATCAGGCAGCGATTAAGAAACTTTGTTTACCACGGCCGTTCGTCAAAATATATCAAACAAACTTATGTACCATTCGAAGCTGAATGAACCGTAGAGTATCATAATAATATATTCACCTGATTTAATAAAATCACAAATGATTTATTCTACCGGGTGTCCCAAAATGATGTATTATCGTTTGATTGCTTATATGTCCACAACGAATGAACCGATTTTCAAAAACTTTATTTTATCCGATTGCCGAAAGGCTAAATTGTAATCCGACGATATTGGTTTTGGTTTTACGCGGATGTTTTCATGTCGAAAAGAAGATCAATAAACCTGCTCAAATTCAAGCCTTACCTGGCATTAAAAAGAAACGGCCTGCTCTTCCAGCCAACATTTTAGATGTGATACAAAGGCTCAACTTATATGTCGTTCAGAGAATACGAATTTAGTTAATACTGAATTCAGACGGGTGGCTGATTTAGAGAATACAAATACGAGTTCAGCCTTTTGTATCACATCTAAAATGTTGACTTGAAAAATAGGCCGTTTCTTTCGCATGTCATCTGATGCTTGAATTTGAGCAGGTTTATCAATCTTCTTTTCCACATGAAAACATCGTCGTAAAACCAAAACCAACATCTTCGAATACAATTTAGCCTTTAGGCAACCAAATAAAACAAAGTTTTTGAAAATCGGTTCATTGGTTATGGANTGTACCATTCGAAGCTGAATGAACCGTAGAGTATCATAATAATATATTCACCTGATTTAATAAAATCACAAATGATTTATTCTACCGGGTGTCCCAAAATGATGTATTATCGTTTGATTGCTTATATGTCCACAACGAATGAACCGATTTTCAAAAACTTTATTTTATCCGATTGCCGAAAGGCAAAATTGTAATCCGACGATATTGGTTTTGGTTTTACGCGGATGTTTTCATGTCGAAAAGAAGATCAATAAACCTGCTCAAATTCAAGCCTTACCTGGCATTAAAAAGAAACGGCCTGCTCTTCCAGCCAACATTTTAGATGTGATACAAAGGCTCAACTTATATGTCGTTCAGAGAATACGAATTTAGTTAATACTGAATTCAGACGGGTGGCTGATTTAGAGAATACAAATACGAGTTCAGCCTTTTGTATCACATCTAAAATGTTGACTTGAAAAATAGGCCGTTTCTTTCGCATGTCATCTGATGCTTGAATTTGAGCAGGTTTATCAATCTTCTTTTCCACATGAAAACATCGTCGTAAAACCAAAACCAACATCTTCGAATACAATTTAGCCTTTAGGCAACCAAATAAAACAAAGTTTTTGAAAATCGGTTCATTGGTTATGGAGATGTAAGCAATCAAACGATAATACATCATTTTGGGACACCCGGTACATTTTAGGCAAAATCGACCACACACCGCGAAAAAATGCTTGTGTACCCCATCAATCATTGTTGGACCACGACTATCTATTTACCAAAGACTTAACGTGCTGAACTGCAAAACCATGTCACGAATTCTTGATAAAATGTGCTGTTTTGAAATAATACCACTTTAAATTAATGTCGATGTCTTAAATGTCTTTTTAACTTTCAGACCTTTGTAAAATTCGGACCAGTGGATCTATCACAAATCGCTGATATAGTCTCGTAGTTATATGCTTTGTGACCCTGTGTGCAAAATTCCAAGCAATTCGATTGGCCTGTTGGGACATAAAGGTTTTTTAGTAACCACCAGTACTCCGGAATCCTGTTTCGAGAGATCAGGTTTTTTTCAAAATGAAGCAAAAAGTTGTGGGAAAAACGATTATGCATGAAAGGTCAAGCAATAAGGCTCAAGCGCCGTCTTGGTAAAGCATTATGTCAATAACATAGCAGCACGGGATGTTATGAACGTAGCTGCAAGGTCGAGTGAGTTTGTTTTAATCCCCTGATCTATGTTCCCGCAATTTTTGAGAAACAGAATTGTTCCTTTTAAGATGTTCAAATTTCCAAGTAATTGAGGCTATTTCTGGAAGTGAGTTGGCTTAAACGGTACTCAAATACTTATACCATCAGATTATGACGGAAACGAAAAATCGAGAATCTTTCGCCTGAAGGGTTACAGCAATCCTAACTCAGTGAGCTCCCGTTAACGGAAAATGACGTAAATCCATCTGTCACCTTTTTATGTTACATGCCTTGTATAAAACAGAAAAACCTACTCAAAGTTTAAACCATAGAAGTCACACTCTGATGAGAACGTAGGCTCGAAAGGTCTCAGTGTGCCAAACAATTTGTCTGTTTTTTTGCGTCAGCTTCCTCAATACTATATATAAAAAACAAGAAAGGGACACAGAAGTCAAACGTATTTGCTGAACGTTGATGTAGATTATCAACCTCTTTGATCTTTCAAAAACGCTCTTAGTCTCGTTTTGAAAGTAGCTAGCGAAGGAGCACACTGGTTCCAAACAGCAACTGTTCGATATGAAAAGCTCCGTTGCCTATTTGAGGTCTTGCTTGAACTCAAAACCTTTACCGTCTCGAATAAAGTGAAATGTGATGATTCCAAAATTCTCGTCCAGGTTTAAGACAGCGTATTTTTCTAGAAAATTCCCTCCTTTTCTTTAAATCTTATTTTTACATCAGTTCCTCCTCGCGTGATCGTAAATAAGGAGATACATCACTTCGTTAAACCCTTCTTTTGATGCGGTTGCAAACTTTATTCTCAACACCGGCTTCGACAGCAATCCTTGGTTGGTGATGTAATTGAGTCATCGATACCTTTGGCTTCGGAACTGAGAACGTAAATTCTCCTCTAATCTTTAGGGGCCAGTTTGGAGGGGCAACCTTTGTTGTGTATCCTATGTCTGTATATCGATGCATTGCTTTACCGTGGGAAAAGTTCTAACAGCTTTGAACATGATACTCCAGCCTTCTGTTACAATGCAGCAATTTCAGCAAAGTGCCTTCCTGTAACTTGGTTTCTTTCGCCATTTTGCTGTCTACCTGTCTACCATGTTATGGTCGTTGTTGTTGTTGCCATTGCTGTTGTTGTCATCCCGGAAATAAGTACTGAGCATTACCATTCATATTGATAATATGGTATGAATAAAACCTGCACTACACGCAGGGCAAACATTTTGCTCTAATTCTTCTGACATTTGGCTAAGTATGAACATTTTTCACACGATCATGGACATAAATTATGAGAGAAATTCATTTTTTTTTCTGATATTTTGAACTGTTGAGCATCCTCTCCCCCGTTCCCCCCACTATCAATACTGACAAATCCGAGAACCTTCCTCGACACGTCACCAACATTGAACAAGGGGGAGGGGGGGATCTTCAATACACGTTTTTTTTTATAAGAAACTGGTTTATAAGAAACTAGTACTACGATGACCAAAAATTTAAGAAACTCTAGTACTATGCTCAAGAACAGTTAAGAAACTCTAAAACTATATTTCTGTATGTCTCTCTTATTTTATGTCTCTCTAACAAAGGTACATTCGTCTTTTCTTGACTTTTAACTGCAAATTGGTAAATTTTTGCCTTGATGTGCATGGCTTCTTCTTGATGACAATGTCAATGCAAAATGGAAGCCCTTT
>REGL01001942.1:39728-56779 GCA_004194395.1 Aurelia aurita complex sp. Pacific
ACCCCGCCTCAAGGCAAAACGTATAACGTATCGATGCTATAAAAACTTTATTGAAAATGAATTTTTGTCTGATGTCAGAAAGGCAAATTTTGCAATTGATCATCAAAGTGCAGATGATGCATAAGAACACATTACCAAAACGTTTCGTGCGCTAATAGACAAACATGCACCATTGAAAACTAAGATCCTTCGAGGGAGCACTGCTCCATTTATGAATCGAGATCTAAGGAAAGGACTTTATCCCGATCTAGGTTTCAAAAGAAACTAAAAAAGCATCCTTCAAAGGAAAATAAAATCAAGTTTAAAAAACAGAGGAAGAAATGCGTCTCACTAAGGAAGAAAGCGACTCGAAACCATTTTAAGAATGCAACAAGCAATGGGTTAGTTTCAAATCAAGATTTTTGGAATCTCGTCAAACCCTTTCTTTCCAATAAAGGGGGGCTACATGGTAATGACATCACCTTAGTCAAAGGACAAAATTATAACCGATGATAAAGAACTTGTTGAAGTTTTTAATGACCATTACATTAATATCGTTGAAAAATCCTCGGGGAAAAAACCATCCAGTATTGCTGAAAAGGTACCCTTCTTAGACGATCGATGTATATTTAGACTGATTCTAAAAAATACCACAACCACCCAAGTGTTCTAGCAATTATTCTCAAATTCCAGAAAATTCATTTAACACGTTTTCTCTTCATGAAGCTTCAACAGAAGAAGTTTTCCGACTTTTACGAGCGATAAATGATAAGAAATCAACAGGTGAAGATAAAATACCCCCTAAATTTGTCCATTTAGCTGCGAGGGAGCTGTCCATCCCATTAACGAAAGCAATAAACATTAGCATTCGCAACAGTACATTTCCTGAATGCGCAAAACAAGCTGCAGTCACCCCTCTCGACAAAGGTGAACCGCTTCGAACTTGGAAAACAATTTTCGCCCCGTAAGCATACTTAACACTTTCTCTAAAATATACGAAAAGATCGTTAAAGATCAAATAAGTCCATTCCTCGAGAAAACACTTTCGGTATTCATTGCAGCCTACAGGCAGGCTTACGGTACGCAGCATGTTCTAATTAGAATGCTTGAACATTGGAAGACCAAACTGGATAATGATTACACTGTTGGAGCAATATTGATGGATTTATCGAAAGTTTTCGACTGTATCCCGCATGATTTGCTTATAGCAAAACTCTATGCATATGGTTTCGATGAAAATACTCTGGTCTTTATTTATTCCTATTTAAAACGGCGCAGACAATCGGCTCGAATAAACAATGTTTACAGCAACTATAAATCTGTTTTATCAGGGGTTCCTCGAGGATCTGTCTTAGGTCCTATTCTTTTCAACTTCTATATCAATGACTGTTTCATTTCATCAAAGAAGCATCTCTTGTCAATTACGCAGATGAATACTCTAACTTATTTTTTCCAATAGTCTCCCACAACTAATTGACGTGTTAGAAAAGGAGGCATGCATTGCTCTCACATGGCTCGATTGAAATGAAATGATCGCTAACCCAGAAAAATTCCACGCAATTCTCGTTAAAAAAGATCAATCGGACACCACTGGGCATAGTATTTCTATTCAAGGGAAAAAGATTAAGTCTGGAGCTTCAGTAAAGTTGCTTGGTGTAAATCTCGACAATAAACTAAACTTTGACCTCCATATATCTGATCTTTGCAAAAAAGCAGCCACCCAGCTAAATGTACTGAAACGACTGAAATCATTTCTTGGCTTTGCGGAGAAAAAGGTACTCGTCCAAAGCTTTGTCTTTTCTAACTTTAACTATTGCCCTTTAGTATGGTTTTTCTCATCCTCTAGATCTATGGATAAGATCGAAAAAATACGGGAGAGAGCCCTCCGACTTCTTTATGATGACCATAATTCTTCATATGAAGCTTTGAAGCTTGGCAAATCAGAAAAATACACAATGCATGTAAAGAGGCTAAGATGCCTCTGCATTGAGATTTTCAAAACTGTAAACCAGCTAAATCCTGCATTCATGCAAAATATTTTCGAAACAAGAACCTCCAATCGACCTTCACGTCGTCAAAATGATTTGCAGCACTATAGGCCAAACCAAACAACGTTCGGTTCAAATAGTCTCAGGTCTTTTGGGCCACAGATCTGGAATCGTCTGCCAGATAATATAAAATCAGCAGAAAATCTGGTCCAATTCAAAAGGCTAATCAAGAGCTGGGATGGGGCCACCTGCAGATGCAATGTATGCCTTCGAAATTAATCCTGCATATAGTTTATCTAAAATATTCATTAATTTGTAGTTATTTAAATAATCGAATTGGACTAGTTGCTTTAGTAGCTAAAATTTTTTCGATTTAAAATAAAAGACACACACACACNATTTTCAAAACTGTAAACCAGCTAAATCCTGCATTCATGCAAAATATTTTCGAAACAAGAACCTCCAATCGACCTTCACGTCGTCAAAATGATTTGCAGCACTATAGGCCAAACCAAACAACGTTCGGTTCAAATAGTCTCAGGTCTTTTGGGCCACAGATCTGGAATCGTCTGCCAGATAATATAAAATCAGCAGAAAATCTGGTCCAATTCAAAAGGCTAATCAAGAGCTGGGATGGGGCCACCTGCAGATGCAATGTATGCCTTCGAAATTAATCCTGCATATGATTTATTTTAAAAATTTATTAATTTGTATTAAATAATCGAATTAGACTAGTTGCTTTTGTAGCTAAAATTACTTCGATTTAAAATAAAAGACACACACAATGTTTCACTTGTTTTGTCAAAGACCTAAAAATATTATAGATGATAAAATGTTTCGATACAACAAGGTAGAAAAATTACACGTTGAAAAACCTTACTTTGAGCTATAGTTTTTAAGCAACATACTCAATTTGCCTAAGAGTCCAAACTTTCAAATTTTTACCATCATTGAAGTCTCCAATGATAGTGCGCACTTAATTCAGTCATTTATGACCAAACAAGATGCTTTACATCCACAAAGAAATTGATATGGCAATCGTCTTCTTTTTTGACTTGTTTTCTCAAAGACCCAAAAATATTTACAGATGATAAAATGTTTGTTTCGATACAACAAGGTAGAAAAATTAAACGATGAAAAACCATACTTTGAGCCATAGTTTTTAAGCAACATACTCAATCTTCCATAAGAGTCCAAATTTTCAGATTTTTTATCATCATTGAAGTCTCCAATGACAGTGCGCATTTAATTCAGTCATTTATGACCAAACAAGATGCTTTACATTCACAAAGAAACTGATATGGCAAACATCAGTGCTTCTTTGCAGTATGATTCAAAAACAGGTAGCCCTAAAAAGAGCTTAAAGTTGCTCATTTTCAAGCCAATTAAAAAATCAGCTAGTCTGGGAAATAATTTGGCCCTTGATCTACTTGACAAAAAAGAAAATTGAGGATCAGTTGCGTAATCAAATTTTGGTGATTTTTCAAACGGGAGTACTTTTTTTTGGACACCCGGAATTTAGAAACTTTTATGAGCCAAATGCAAAATATTATGGCAAATATGTCGTTGAACCTCTGTTCATGATAGAGCACTGTTTATTCCTATACGATGCCTGAAATGTCAAGAAACATAACTGCAGCAGTGTTAGAGAACACATTGACGATTCATGCATTTAAAAAATAAGAACCAAATAAAGAAACTTTTAGTACTAAAATGCGAACATTTTCATGTTCAATTAAGAAACTCGCAATACTATGGCCTCATCCAAGTTTCTTTTCATATTGTTCCTATACTACAGCTGTTAAAAAGGTAAACTGAAAATACGCTGCAAGACGTTCAGGAAACAATTGAAATTTATCTTCCTTCTGAGATTTGGCAACCTGCAAGGAATTAAATGTATGGTTGTGTTGTGGGGCGATGGCAATTTTCGACAGGCTTTCTTTATTACATCTCCATGAGATCTATCTCAGTAAAAATGGAAAGTACAAAACATTATACTGACAAATTTCCTACCCTTCTGTCATCTAATCACTTATTAATCTAATTACTCCTGGTAAGGATAATGATTGTTTCTTCGTTATTCATTCAGTTATGATTGATAAGATGCGGGTAGCCAGCATCAAAGCCTTCTTCGTTGCCAACAATGTCATACATTCTCTTGATTACCATATCGGCTCCATACTCAATCACTCCCTAAAAGACTCCTTGCACCATGACAAAAACAAGCACAGCACAGGAGGCAGCAGAGCGTAGCAAATCGTTCTTGCCGCTAAATGTCATGCCATGTCATGCACTCTTTGATCATCATTGACTTCATAGGTTCACACTCCATCACTCCCTAAATAGCCCCTTGCACTATGACACGCAATTCCACAAGACCACAGGAGACAGGAAAGTTCACCTAACCCATATGATGTCACTCCGCTACGCTCCGTGAGTCAAAAAGATATGCTATGTAGGTCTAGTCAAAGTACCTTACGAATGTAAACATCCAAGATAAGAGAAAGCTACATTTCTATCAGTTTACAGCTGGCAATTAGAATCAATTGCCTGCAACCAGCCTTAACCATTGAGACTGCGCACAAGCCACAGAATCAGTACTATCATTATCATAATTAGTATACCAATCCTTTATAAACGCAATCCCTTCGGCAGTAAACTGCAAAAAAGAATACATAACTATATATATGACTATATAGAATACATAGCTATAACTATATACTATATAGACGTTTTTCAGCTCCCGCGAGACAGACAACGCCGCCGACTTTAGTGGTTCTTTACTCTGCGCTTTCTTTGGTCTTCCTGTTGCCGCCTTTGGCTACACCCCTATGTTACACCTTTTGCGATTTATTGTATTTAGCAGGATCCCGCTTAGGCTATTGTTTTATACTGTTTTTGAATTTCGAGATTGGTATGTATGCTCCGTCTGATTTGGAAAAGTTATTACTGATGAAGGCTTACGCCGAAACGTTTAACGAATGTGTCTTTTTCTGAGTTGATATACCTATATATATATATAGATGAACACAAGAAAGAGACGACTTGGAGTTCTTCAATCTTTTCTTTTACTCTTCTCTGCTATTCTTGACGCTTTTCGACGCTATGGTCATCGTCAGAAGAATGAGTATTTTTACAATGGTATGCCCCTTTTATAGCCCTTTTTCAGTCACGTGATTTAGAAGGGGTCACGTGATGCAAAATTGGGGTCACGTGAAGCCGAATATGGCGTCATATGAATCCTTGATTGAATCTTAAAGTTACGTTTTATGTGTAGAAAATGATAGGCCACAGGGAAACAAAGTATTGCATAAATGCGTGAAGGGAAACAAAATGGCCTATCCATTGGTTTTTTGAGGAATTTATATCTAATATTTGTCTGGGTGGTTAAGTTCGTTATTCAAACTTTTTGGTGTAAGAGTCTGCAGCCGCTTAATCCAATTATCTTCATGGGTTTCAAGTAATTTTGTCATATTATCAACATCTTCTTTCTCTATTCGTTCGATTATTGTGAACCTTGCATCTCTCGCAAATACGTGATGTTGTTCTTTAAAGTGTTTTTCTACGGGGAGGAGCTTGTCGTATTTTGTTGATTTAATTCTTGAGCGATAGTTATTTAGTCTGTAATTGAAGGGCCATTCAGATTTCCCAACATACTGTATATTACAGCGAACGCATTCAAGGAGGTATATGACATTCATGCTCCTACAGTTTGATTTATGAAATATTTTGTATGTTTTTCGGGTGATTATACTTGTGAAAGAGTTAGTCTTGATAACGTGATTGCAGCAAAGGCTTTTCTTGGTGTTGCAAGGTGAGCAATACTTGGCTGTTTGATTTTTTGCTTTCCTCCTTTGGACTTTGCTGTTGGTGATGGTGTTGCTACCGATGATCTCTCGCAGGTTTTTACATCGACGGAATGCGATGATTGGAGGTTCCGGGAAAAGGGCCTGTATTTTTGGTTTATATTTAACATATTCCATCTTTCTCTTAAGATCTTACCTATTTGGGGGAGTGTAGAGTTGAAAGTAGTCACTAAGGGGATTCTTTTTGTTTTTTCCTTTGGAGTTTTTTGTAAGGTAATTTCTCTTGGAGTTGTGATAGCTTTGTTAATCTGTTCGTGGAGTATTTCTGTGTGATATCCACGGCGTATAAAATTATTTTTCATTTGCTCGCAATGACTTTTTAGTTCACATTCTTTTGTACAAATTCTTCTGAGTCTAAGTGCTTGAGAATAAGGTAAACTATTCTTAAGGTGTTTAGGGTGAGCTGACTTGTAGTGAAGATAGTTGTGTGTGTCGGTTGGTTTAGTGAAGAGAGTTGTTTGTAGTTGTCTGTTTTCGTCGATGTATATGCGGGTGTCAAGGAACGGAATTGATGTCATTGATACTTCATAGTCGAACTTTATCGATGGGTGCTTGGTGTTTAGTCTTTCAGCAAATATCTTGAATCTTTCTTCATTACCTTTAAATATCATTAGAATGTCATTAGAATGTCATCTATATACCTGCCATAGTAAAGACAGTCATTACCTACTTCAGGGTAGATGAATTTTTCCTCAAATTCACCCATGTATATTACAGCATAGGAGGGCGCTGCAACCGTGCCCATGGCACAGCCTCTTGTTTGAAGCTAACTGTTTCTATTGAAGGTAAAGCAGTTAAGCGTGAGCACATGTCTCATAAGGGTCAATAGGACCTCAGTTGCTGGGTCTTTGTTGGCTCTTGTATTTAAGGCATTTTTAAGAGCTGACAAGCCCTCTTCGTGAGATATGTTTGTGTAAAGGGATCTAACATCCATGGTTACGAGTAACGCATTATCGGGTATTCTACCTATATTCTTTATTTTGTGAAGTAGATCTGTAGTATCACGTATGTAAGATCGCACTTTCTTCGCAAGTGGTTGTATAAAGTGATCAACAAATTTTGATAATTTGGTTGTATGACAGTTTGCCGAAGCCACAACAGGGCGGCCTGGGGTATTCTTTTTATGAATTTTTGGTAGAGGGTAGAATCTTGCCGGTTGTATATTTTTAGGAACTTTTAAAACATAAATTGCTTCTGCGTCCAATTTGCCCTGAGAATGCAATTCGTCTAATGAGTTGTTAATTATTCTAATGTAGCCATGAAACGGGTCAAATGTTAATTTTTTATAAAACGACGTGTTTCCTAATTGGTTGTTGGCTTCCGTGAGGTATTCTGCGATACCCCACATAACAATGGCACCTCCTTTGTCGGCTCTCGTAATCAAGATGTCATCTCTCTCGGATAAGTGCTTTAGTGCATCGCGTTCTCCTTTTGTAAGATTATTTGTGGGCATTGCTGTTTATCATGGTTTCTGATGTCTTCTAAGACTGCAGACTCAAAGGTTTTAATAGTATTGTCTACGTTTTGCGGTGTAAATGAACTGTTCCGTACCTTTAATTTTTGTAGTATAGTAGGATTGTATTCAGAAAATCCGAAGTGTGCTCTAAGCCTAATACGTCTAAAGAATGCCTTAAGGTCCTTATCAAAAACGGTTTTGTTATATCTAGGGGGTCTGGGGCAAAAGTTCAAACCTTTATCTAATAAACAAAATATATCTACAGAAAATTTGTGTCTACTTAAGTTTACAATGCGTCCATTTGGGTCATTCTGAAGTCTACAAGTCTCTCGAATTTCTTTGCAGCAGCTCGAAAGCTATAGTATATATATATACTATATATATAAATATATATAAATAATATATATAATATATAAATATAAATATAAATATAAAATATATAAATACTATATATATAAACTCAGAAAAAAAACACATTCTTTAAACGTTTCAGCGTAAGCCTTCATCAGTAATGACTTTTCAAAATCAGCGAAATGTTTAAAGAATGTGTTTTTTCTGAGTTTATATACCTATTTCATTACGCATTGACAAGGAGCTTATGAGTATATATATACTATATACTATACCGGGTGAGCCAGAAAAAAGTTCCCACTTTTGAAAATTCATAGCACCAAGAGTACTTAATGGATTGGAATGAATCAATATTTGCTTGACAGCCAAAAGATTGAAGTATTTTTGTGAATTTTCTCACCTTTTTACGAGCACTGGAAAAATTGGTAAATTCAAGTTTATAAAAACTTGATGGTTGCAAAATGACTGAAAAAGGCCTAAAATGCTTGATCAAATCCTAAAGGACTCCTCGCTCAGAACAACAGAGAAAATGCCATTTCTCATGGGTGAGAGACATCGTCTACACATCTATTACCATGGGATTGAAAATCTTTAGTATCTGTTTGCGAATCTATGTCTTATAACTCTTGAGAGAGGTGAACTGCCTGTGTGTATTGTTCTATGTGAGGAGCGTTCTAATGATTTGATCAAGTGTTTCAGGCCTTTTTCAGTCATTTTGCAAATATGAAATTTCTTTAAAGTTGAATTTACCTATACTTGCAGTGCTCGTAAGGAGACGAGAAAAATCACAAAAATACTTTGATCTTTTTGCTTTTAACTAGAATTTGAATCATTTAAATCCACGAAGTACTTTTGGTGCTACGAATTTTCGAAAGTGGGAACTTTTTTCTGGCTCACCCGGTATATATATATATACTATACTATACTATACTATACTATACTATACTATACTATACTATACTATACTATACTATACTATACTATACTATACTATACTATACTATACTATACATATACATATATACCAGTCGAGTCAGAAAAAAGAATCCCCGCTTGGAAGGCCACTGCTCCGTGAATATCAAAGCAATAATATTGAAAACTGTCTCGTTTTATTGCCAATATGTTCATTTAGGTTCAGTAATTTACCCGGCCTTAATCGGCCATTCCTTCTCGTCGATATCGGTGATTTTCTGCAGAAAACCCCTTCCAAAAACCTGCAAAAAACGAATGAAAACAAGAAAACAATGAGCAAGTTTTCCTTCCAAAAATTGATGACTCTCACATAAATTCATGTATTTTGTCCTCTTGGAAGAATGGAATCCCCTGGAATAGGTCATCGATACTAGGGGGAGGACTTGTTTCTCCTCCCCAGAGGAGAGCACATGCTAAAGCGTCCACAAGTCATTGCTTGGGGCCATTGTAAGGCAGAAATGTTAAGGAAATTTGTTCATGATTTTGGGCACGTCTTGAAGGTTTTTTGAAGAGGCTTTCTCGAGAAAATCCCTCATAACTTCAGAATGGAGTGGCCGATTTCAGTCAGGTAAATTTTATGGTAGATTTGAACATTTCTACTATTAAACTTTATATTTGCCGATATAATTCTCTTGATATACAGGGAGCAATGACCTTTCAAACGGGGATTCTTTTTTCTGACCCACCCGGTAGTAAATACATCTAAGAATATATACTTAGATAAATGCGCATGGTTGCTGTTCTTCCAGGGAGTCGCGTTTTTGTTTTCAGGCTCTACCCGGGTGTCCCAAAAAAAGGTAACAGATTTGATCGGGGCTAGCGATAAGAATTTATGTCGAATCGATCAAAATAAGTTTTGAAGTTAGGGTTTTGGCCTAAACTGAAAACACGCTGGCCATGGGAATTTCCTCAGTCATATAATTCTTTAGACAAGGATCCGTCCTTTGGGTACTCATGTGAATAGAATATAAAAACTGAAAAGTGAAAAACATATTAATGAGATTTAAATCACCAAAGAACATTTTCCTGCAGTCAAAATTAATGCATTTACAAAAGTACATCAGGCCCAGCAAGCACAAGTGAGTGAGCATTTTTATGTTCCCTTGAGAATACACAATTGCTTGTTTCGTAATAATATTGAGAGAGATGATATAGAAAGCATTTCGTTCAAGGATTCGAGTAATGAAGATTGCAATATACCTCAAAGAGAATTATTTCGCCTATGAATAACTTTCATTAGCCAGATGCCATTTAAAGTTTTTGTTGAATTGAGAACAATGTCTCTGTGGGATTAAATCTGTGAATCTAATTGTAGAGTCTAGTTTCAGATTTCTATTACAATTTGTTTCTAAGCACGAGACTTCTTGCTGTACTTCGCTATGATTGAGGAGATTCCACAACGCAGCGTATTAAGAGCTCAGGCCAAAACCCAAAAGCTCTGGTTTGGAGAAGAAGGCAAATTTAGACTTTCCGGATTAATATTCCAACTCTCGATGCACCAAGATCAACAAACTAGGTATTAATCTTCAAGTTAACTATAAAAGAGTACTCCAAAACTTAGTAGGGATCGATTCGACATAAACTCTTATCGCTAGCTTTGATCAAATCTGTTAGCTTTTTTTTGGGACACCCGGCATACAATTTGTTCAGATTTCTTTAAATGGATAGATCAAGGGGAGCTATCTAATTTCCATTGGAATGTATTCCAAACGATAAGACTGGTGCAGTGAAAGGCTTTTTGGTCTTTCTCATTTGATCTTTGAGATTTCTAAGTTCCCACATTTTTTGGTATTATAATGAGAGATCTGACATCTTTGCTGAATCTTATTAGATAAGCGTTCGGGCCATAGTTTGCTGTTGATTTTGAAGATCATTACCGCCTAGTAGAACTTGATGAGATCCTCGAATTTTAACCAATTCTCCTGGCCATTCGTCTCAGTCCTGGAAACGTTGCAGGGTATTCAATTTAGTCTGAGATAAGTTACACCAAATGATATCAGCACATCGAATATGACTTTTGACCAAGGCTTCGACTAAGCCTCTATAAACAGAACGTGATTGAGATTAAGGAAGGATATCTTTAAGTTGTTTCAAGGATAATAAACTAGCAGCAACCTTTCCATTAAAGAGTTTAAAATGGTCGCTAAAGCTGAGTTTCTCTTCTGGTATAATCAACGCGAAGGACTTCACTTTATGTGCTCTATTAATATATATATATACATATTTATTGAACAAGTCAACCAATGAATCTAAGCTATGTTGATACTTGCACAGTCTGCAGAATATTCTATATAAATCAAATGCAGAAATTTACTGAAATTCATCTGATGATATCTTAGATATCGCTTCTTGCTGCTTTGCCCTTCCTTTGAGGCTCAACGCTGAAATCTTCTCGCTCGAGTCTTAGCATTACTACGACCACTTAGATATGTTAATATTCCAAACGAGGTCTTAACGCAACTTTTATTATATGGTGACAAAGACCTTCCCAATGACGTTAACAAATATATTCTCGAATTGACTCCAGAATTCATCCAAAAAACTGGTAGATTCGATTAGGACCACATCATATCTAGTCATACATCATCCAACCACCAAGTACGTCTTCGTAAAATATCTTGTATGTAAAGTTCCGTATGGTTGATTTATTTCTTAGCAGAAATTACGTGTATCTTTATGTAATGGGTGGATCGGGGGGTGTGTTGCCTGCTCGGGGAGTCGTGGCGCGGGGGTCACACACCCGATTCGTCTAATTCTAATTTCCAATCCTCGACTGAGGCCTGGACATGATTTCGTTAAAGCCTCTTAGACATGTCGTTTAAATATTACCAATTTGTGCGAATCGGTTGGGTGGCTCTTGGGGTGCGGTTTTGCGGGCGGGTGGTACATCTTTCCTGATTCATCCAGTAGTTTTTATATCTTTCTATATTCATTGCTGCGGGGTTGTCATAGTCTATTGCTCCCCGTGGTACCGTGGTATTATCGTCCTTGCAGTGTTTCGTAGAGTAATTAGTAGGTAGCGTCGTAAGTAATTTGTCTTGTAAAAGAAAATAATGGTATATAAAAAGATAAAAAAATATCTTAGAACTCTTGTATTTGTATATTGTATTAATTTTCTGAATAACATTGTATTGATTTTCTGTAATATTTTATATCTTTGCAGTTTAGTTATTATAAATTGTATGCAGTGGAATTTAAATCATATGAAACTGAAACTGAAACTGAAACTATTAATATCTGCCCCATTCATTTAAAAATTGTACGAGATCAGTAACCTGATTGGTCCTAACGTCCTATGAGGGTGTCCAATAATCATACCGGGTGTCTCAAAAAAAAGGTAACAGATTTGACCCGGCGTAGCAATAAGAATCTAGCTTCAATTAATCTGCAATAATATTTGACATAATCCTTGATAGCCAACTTGAACATAAACACCTCATTCGTTGATATTAGTGCATTAAGAGTTTCATATTAATCTTGAAACTCAAAATTTGCCTCAAACTCCAAACCAGAGCTTTTGGCTTTTGGCCTAAGCTGTTGACGCGCTGCGTTGTGGAATTTCCTCAATCATAGTAAAGTACAGCAAAAAACCTCGTGCTTAGGAACACATTGCAATAGAAATCCGAAACTGAACTTTACAATTAGATTCGCGAATTTAGTTCCGCAGAGCCGTCGTTCTTAGTTCAAGAGAAACTTCAAACTACATCTGCCTGGTAAAAGTTATTCACAAGCGAAATAATTCCCTTGGGCTATCGTGCAATCTTCATTATTCGAATCCTTGAATGAAATGCTTTTTGTAAGCAAGACTGAATTATGTTTTTGCCGCTGACCGACAGGACCTTGCGCCCCCGCATTTAGTTGGAATCTGTGAATCTGGAAAGTTGCCAGGAAAAACAAACAATAGACTTTCGAAGATTCCTGACTCCTGGGAATTGGCCTATTGTCTTCGGTACTTGGCGAAATGCACAGGTTGGAAGTTAAAGATTACTTGGACGAGAGCTGAAGTTAATCAAACATTTTAAAGGGCTCCAAACACGTGGAATAGATATNGTTTGGTTTGATGTACCAGGGGGTCAGTTTATGATAGATTGGGCCAAAATTCTCGTTGTTTTGAAGTATATCGCAAATTTCTTGTGACATCGATTTCATGTTTGTATTCCCTTTATGGCAAATTGGTCGTTGAGCAAAGCTAATGTTTTACATTTTACAGAACAATTTTTACTTCAAGGTAAGCATGACTGCGTTCAGAAAATATTACTCGCTCATCGATGTTACTCGCAGTGACGCACGTCGGGCGGGAAGTTTTAGTCCATCGAAGGGTTAGTTGAGAGAGCAGAAACTCCAGGCTTTGCAAGAGATTTTTATTGCCCAGAATGAAATAGTTTGATTTCTTTACAACACTGGCTTGCGATTAATAAACTGGGTAAAACTCCGCTGGTTCCTTGTGTGTATAACTGTCTTGTTTTTGTTTTGGGATGTTCTCCGTATTTCAGGTATTTCAGTTTAAGCTCTTTCCATGTGACCTTCACCTATGCTCGTTGTTGTTGCTGTTATGGTTTCAGCTGTGGTCAGTTCTAGAATTGAGGAAAGGAGCGTTTGTACTAATTCTGATTTCCCCATTGCCTCGGTTTCGAGGGATATCTGCGTGCGCATAAACAACATAATTCAGTCTTGCTCTTTTTGTATCATCTCTCTCGAAATTATAACGAAACAAGCAATCTTTTATGCCCAAGGGAACATAGAAATGCGCACTTGAGCTTGGCTTGGTCTACTGTAAATGCATTTTGACTGCAAAATGATATTCCTTGGCGACTTTATCCATTAACTTGTTTGCGAGTTTTCAGTTTTTATATTTTATTCACATTAGTACCCCAAAGGACGGATCCTTGTCGAAAATTTATATGACTGAGGAGATTCCCCTGACCAGCGCATTTACAGTTTAGGCAAAAAACTCAAAACCTCTGGTTTGGAGGTGAATGCAAATTTGGACTTTTAAGATCGATATTCCAACTCTCGATGCACTAATATCAACAAACAAGGTATTAACCTTCAAGTTAACTATCGACGGGCACTTCAAAACTTATCAAGGATCGATTCAATTTCATTTCTAATCTCTAGCCCCGATCAAATCTGTTACCTTTATTTAGGGACATCCGGTATACTTAGCCTTTCGGGATTTGACCTCATCTTATATATCCTCGTCCATCCTGAGATAATTTCGAGCTGTACCTGAGTCTTTTTAACGAGCTCTTCGGCATATCTAGCAGATGTTGTTGTATGCGCATCATCTGCATACATGCTTGTGGATGAAAATGGCATACAGTCGTCAAAGTCATTCAGATAAATAACAAATAAGAGATCCTTGAGTTACTTCATAATTTTGGAATTGTACCCATTAATCCTGCAGAACTACCTTCTTTCAATAAGATATGGTCAACGGTATCAAAGGCTTTCTTTAGGTCCAAAAATAAATTCAAGTTCATCTTAGAAAGCGAATCAACCATTCGTGATTTAATTGTTAAATGCAGCTTTCGATAGTGATATTGGCTTTTTATCAACATTTCTTTTCTATCAAATAATCTACAACCTGCTCATGAACAATTTTCTAGACTCAGGTCATTATTTTCGTACGGAATGACACAAAATTTAGTCCCTTCAAAGAACGTTTTGCTGCTCTTGTGATTAGAAATCAATAGGATTTAAATTTCCTGAAAATTAGGGAATGTTTACTTCATCACACGGATCATAGATAGAAACTCTTCAAAGGATTTTGACTTGGACTCTTGCAATTTTCTTTAAACTATATCATTGTCAATAACTTTAAGCTATATCTGTTGTAAAATATATACTTTAGAAACACCAGATTGACAGGTCCTTGGTTGATAGCAGCAAACATTTTGCTGAACAAGTTTACCTGTATAAATATGCTTTTATTATCATTACTATTAAAGGAAATACCGTCATACCGTTTCCATACTGTCACATTTTCTTGCGCAGCATGCAGTTTACAGGAACGGTTATCTCTCTCCAAGCTATATTGAAACAAGAATCTATCACAGTCTTGAAATAAATAAATTGTGTTTCATACCCCTCCTGCGGTAATCAGGAACTCGCCAGTCGAATCAAGTGTCATGCAAGGAACAAAACTAAAAGAGAAAATAAGTAATGCAATCAAGCTATCAAATTTACAACAGTGTTCTCAAATACTCTAAACGTTCTGTTGAGGCAGTTGAGATATAAAAACTAGATGTCCTGACAAATGCAGCCGATAGGCCTAGTCAAAAGACACAAGCCCAGCGATTGATTTTTTATACGTTATTGGTAAGCCTATATTTGCCTATCATCTTTGGAGATTGAATGAAGAAAACTAAATAAAAGTTGAACAATAATTTCATATGATTTTGTTGTGCTCTGGTGTAATTGCAATTTTTCGGGAAACTTAAAGGGCATGCATGTTGATTCTGTCTTCATGGGCCGCACGCACGTCAAATTAAATCCTTTCTGGTACGGGGCTCAGCCCCCATCTCAGTTTTGCCATGCTATTTTTTCCCCGTTAAATCAAATCCTGAGCTTTTTAGTTTCAGCGGCTTTTCCTGTATATTCACTTAGCATCTCTACCTTAAATTTGATCAGATTGTTAAGCTGACTACTTACCTACTGTGTCCCATTAAGAATTTGTCAATAGTATAACAGTTTGGATATAAGCTAACTCTGATTTTTCCATCTATGTCTGCTGTTATTAATTTGTTGCTATCCATTGTCAATTTCTGGGAAAAAATGTTCAGCTTTAAGATATAAAAATGTTCAGCTTTAAGATATAAAAATTCTAGAGTTACTAAGGGAGCCAGCTGGCACATAACATGTCTGGATATGTGTCGCTTAAATGGCTAGGTTTGAAGCTGCAAAGTCCAAGATATTGGTACACTATTGGCTGAAATAAAAAACATCAGTAAAGATGGTTAATTCTTCTCCAACGAGTTCTCGCACGAAAATATCCTTCACTTAAGACAAAACAGGAAAACCTTCCTTTACAGGCAGTCTGTCCGGCTCATGATTGGTAAATAACACAACCGTTTCTATTCAATAGGGAATACCATTTTGCGATCAAAACAAATTTTGATTCTTTTTCAAAATTTACACCTAATGATGAATGAGACAGACTGACTTGAAGAGAATGAACGGAGTCACAGGCTACGCGTGTATGGAACGCCATTTGCACAAAAATGACATGATATAGGATTATGTGACATAAACTATGATAACCCTACTTTATGCAACATAATCGTAGTTTATATGCACATAGAAACGGTTATCACGACATAAACCTATATTATGTGGTGATAAGCCATATTATGTTGGCATTATATAAGTTTATGAACATAATCATAGTTTATGTGCACACAGTATAGGTTAAATATTAGTAAGAAGATTGAGGCAAAGAAACAAGACTTTAAATCAGCACACTAAGGCCTTTCGAACTTATATTCAGCATGAACTCATATAGAGAACATAAATTCGAAAGGCCTTAGTGTGCAGATTTAAAGTCTTGTTTCTGTGCCTCCATCTTCTTACTAATTTTTAGTATTTCACCTACCAATTATAATACAAGTTTATGTACATAGTTTATGTCGACATAATAAGGGTTTGAGCACATAATAATAGTTAAAGTTATGACTTTGTTTTGGAACAATACATCCATCACTCCCTGGCGTCCAATGAGGGGAGAATAAGAAAGTGGCACTGTGATTCATTATGGCTCTTAAATGGTGAATCTCTTTCATCTCGAGTTGGCAAGGTGCCTCGGTCAGTAGCAGAAAGGCCAAGTGAAAACCAAAGGCAGTGAAAACCAAAGGCAGTGAAGATCCAAATTTGCTTGATCTTAATTTCAACTCGAGTAAGTTTTGAAATATGAAAATGTGCACATAGACGAAGCCAGAAAATGCCAGCTTGACAAAAGGAAAAGAGAGGGTAAACTCCCAAATTGCACATTCAGTTCCTGTGATTACCATTTAGGATCCATAATGAATCACAATGTGACTTTCCTATTCTCTCCTGAGATGAATAGTACTGGCCGCCAGGGAATGATAGATGTATTGAAAAGTCATAACTTTAACTATCATCATGTAGGCCTTGATTAGCTGCAATTTAGCTATTCATTATTTTAGCCTACTTTAAACAGATATTTAATAATTTTTCTTTTTAATAATAATAATACTCGAACCCTTATTATGTCGACAAAGACTAGAATTATGTACACAAACCTAAATTATGTGCACATAAACTATGATTTTGTACATAAACTTATATCATGTCACCATATTATGGGGTATCACCACAAAAAATATAGGTTTATGTCATGGTAACTTATATTATGTCCACATAAACTATGATTTTGTTATGTAGACTAGGATTAAGTCGACATAATTTTTTTTTTTATAT
>REGL01001943.1:6289-18590 GCA_004194395.1 Aurelia aurita complex sp. Pacific
GAAGACTGGTCCCACCACGAGTTATACGACGGGTCACACCACGGGTCACAGCACGGGTCACACCCTTCTTACATGTCTCAGTACATATTTTACCAAAGAAAGCCACGGGTCACACGCGTCACACTTATTTTTTATTAAAAAATATACTAGTATCTAATATTTTTTATAAAAAGTGACTGTGACCCGTGACCTTGAATGTCTGAACGCATGGCTAGCTGGAAATAAGCTGTCACTTAACGTTGCAAAAACAAACAGCATGTTGATTGGAAGTCGCAAAAAGGTTAAGGATATTCAACAAACATCAGCTATAAAGCCGGCACTTGTTATTCGCAATGATAACATTTCAATGATAGAGCACACAAAATACTTAGGGGTACATGTGGACCAATATCTGAGTTGGGATGTTCACATAGCCGAAATGATAAAAAAGATATCAAGGGCATTAGGTATGATACGCCATGGTAAACAGTATCTCCCTTTAAGCATATTGCAGACCATGTACAGAAGTATGGTTGAGCCTCACTTCCGTTTCTGTTGCCCAGTCTGGGGTGTTTGTGACAACACAACACTCAACAAGCTTCAGAAGCTCCAAAATCGTGCAGCTAAGATCGTGACAAACAGCCCCTACAGATCGTCTGCAGCACCTATCATCAGGCAATTAGGGTGGCAAACGGTCAACGATCTTATCGAAACAGAAACCTTGAAAATGTTCTATAGTTCTATAAACCATGAAGCGCCTGATTATCTTACAGAACTGTTCCAAAGGTTATCAAAAACCAGCACTAGACAGCTTCGTAATACCAACACAGACCTTTATGTACCATTGCTAAAAACCTCATGTGGCCAAAAACGCTTCTCATATAGAGGGGCCAAATTTTGGAACAAACTTAAAAGAGAAAATAAGATGGCCAGTACTTTCACACATTTCAAATCGTCATTGAAAAATGCCAGATCCTGTACATAATCATACTTTTCCTTTTGACTTTTAATACTTATATATTAGTTTTTATCTTGATATTGTAAGTTGCTTTTTTCTTTCTTTTAACAGGGCAGTTTGTAAATCAATTTTTGCATTATACGTTGAATACTTACCCTGTATAAATGTTATAAAATGAAATGGAGCAGTGGCCTTTCAAGTGGTTATCCTTTTTTCTGACTCACCCGGTAGAGTTTCTTATATAAATAGAAGCACCACCTCCGCTGCCTGTACTGTCCAAGCGTTCTTGTTGGTAGCCAGGGAGACGGGTCAACCCGTTAGGGTAATTAGGATCATGCTTAGTTTCATTAAGTGCAAGAATATGAATACATAGATTCCTAATTATTATTTGGACCTCGTCCTCTTCATTGACTCACCTTTTGTTGCATACATTTTGTAGTCTTCTAATGCCCATGTTCTGTTTTTTCTTCAGATGAATCTTATTGAGGGCTCTGAATTTGCAAACCCACATGTTTTTCACCAACTGCTCTCGGAGGCTCATTTGTTTCTCAGAGCCGACATCACCTCAATTACCCCAGAAGAGCGGATAGATTCTCTCGGGGCCGCGATTCGAAGATCTGCTGTGAACATTGGGGATTTCTTTTCAAGGTATTACTACTTTGTTATTAGTGCATTGGTCAAGTTGCAGCACTTGTAGAAGTTGGATTTTAATTTAGTTATTTTTTGCAACCCTGCTAACAAATGGTGTAAGTGTTTATTTCAACCCTGCACTTTATTTAGCCATGGTGAATTTTCTAAAGTATTTTGAAATCATATGGATTGCAAAGACCACGAACGTTAGTAAGAGTGAATATTTTTTGAATTTTTTTTCAAAGAGCTATTTTTATGGAAAATGGAACGGGTGTATCAGAAAAGATGGGCCTCTTCAAAAATTCCTCTGCGGTGGCGACTTGAACCTTGCAAATTTATGGCATCGATTTCGTAATAAGCTTTGACTTAAGTTTAGACATATTCCCTTCACCTGTATTTGCCAACATGATGCGTCTCAATTCTTTAGAATTCCCAGAAAATAAATGTTTTGGTTGTTCTTGTTTGACTATTCAAAACTATATTTTAGAAGGCTAGACACAATGATTTCTGACCTCAAATCAGTGCATTGAGCGTTCGTGATTGCAAATTCTAGCCCCTGAAAACGCTAATTCTTGAAGAAGAAGGCATCACTCTCCGAATTTGGAATTTATAATCTCCCTCTGTACCGAATAGTTAGTTTCATGCTTGTAATTATGTTTCTCTTTCGGTTTCCATCCCAAAAATCTGATCTGTCCCAAATATAACATATACGAGCTTAAGATGCCAAAAAGAGAGAATGCAATGCGACACAAAGAAGTATGAGAGCCGTTGATGCAGCAACAGACCGATACAGAGCATGCACAACTAATGATGGCCAACTAATGGAATCTTTTACACAAAATTATTAATGGTTTGTTGTGCAAATTAGATACGAGTAAAGTAAAACATCATCAACCTCGAATCATCTCTAACTAACTCTCTAATCTAACTCTCGGATCATCGTTACCTTTCCTGGTAGTCATTTTCTCCACAAAATAACCCTCTGTCATTGCCTGTTCTAGAAATCTGAGTTAATAATGACAATATTGTGCTGTTTCATTTCATTTCATTTCACTTCACTTCATTTCATTTCAAATACTTAAAGAGGGTAGCATACAGTTTTATTCATTATTAGGGTAGCATACACGCGAGACCCCATTCCACCACTGCATGAAACAAACTATATTTTTCGAAACCAGCCAGTAGTAGAGAAAATAAGGGCAAGAACGGAAAAATTCAGGTCTAGTTTTTATCCTAACTGCTTACTTGAGCGGAATAAACTTGATCCTGTGTTGAGGGCATCCACGTTTGTCGGCATTTTCAAAAAGAACTTATTTTCACAGATTAGACCTCCTGCCAACTCCGTTTAACAGATTATCTGGTAACGGAGTATCTGGTAACATGCTCGCACTTATTAGCAGTTTTTTAAAAGATCGGAAACAAAGGGTTGTTTTGAATGGAAAAACTTCAGAGTGGCAGGATGTTCGCGCAGGTGTACCCCAAGGGTCTGTGCTGGGTCCTTTATTCTTTCTGGTGTATATAAATGATCTCTGTGATAACTTGAATTGTGAGGTCAAACTCTTTGCAGATGATACTTCCTTGTTTTCAGTGATTGAAAACGAAATCGTTGGCGCTGAAGAATTGAATCGAGATCTCGAAAAATTACGGATCTGGGCTTGGCAGTGGAAAATGCAATTTAATGCAGATAAAACGGAGGAAGTCATATTTTCCACCAAAAAAGCTAGAATTGTCCACCCGCCTTTAACATTAGGCAATGACGAAATAAAACGGGAAAATGAACACAAGCATTTAGGAATGATATTGGATTCAAAGTTAAATTTTCAAAGTCATATCAGAGCAGCCATCCTAAAGGCTAGAAGAGGTATTGGTCTGATACGATATCTTTCAAAGTATGTCTCCAGGAATGTTCTTAATCTATCTTACAAATTATACGTGAGGCCTCACCTTGACTATGGTGATTTATTGTATCATAGATATGACCCAGAAATGCGGCTAGGTTTTACACAAAAATTGGAACAAACCCAGTATTCTGCAGCCCTGGCTGTCTCTGGTGCGTGGAGAGGTACAAATAGGCAAAGGCTTTACAATGAGTTGGGATGGGAAACCCTTTATAGTAGAAGATGGTATCGTCGTTTATGTCATTTTTTCAATATGAAAAGTAAACAGGTCCCAGAATATCTCTTCAATGAAATCCCTTCTGAACGACAAACCAGCTATAATCTTAGAAATCAGCGGATGTATTCTCCCTCCATTGACAAGACTGTGCAATTTTCAAATACATATTTTAGTAATGCGCCTTTTGAATGGAATTTACTGGATAGCGATACCAGGTGTTCCAAGTCTATTGCCGAATTCAAGCGAAAACTGCTCTCCAAGATACGTCCAACTGAAAACTGTGTTTACAACATATATGATATTGAGGGTATTAGAATCTTAACAAAATTGCGCTTGCAGTTCAGTGCACTAAATGAGCATAGGTTTAGGCACAGATTTAACGCCGTAAGTCCACTTTGCAATTGCGGTACAGCAAATGAGGATAATAAGCATTTCCTCCTGCACTGCCCTTTGTTTAACAACTCTCGTATGAATCTCCATGGCGAACTCTCAGAATTTCTGAACTTAGACATTCCCAACCTTGATGATAATTTCTTTTGTTCACTGCTATTGTATGGAAGTACTGAAAATCCGTATATCATCAACAGAATAGTTCTTGAAGCTACAATAAAGTACATTAAATCATCCGAGCGTTTTGATCTTGTAGATTACGAAACCTAGCATCCTCTGGAAACAAAGCATTCGTGCTTGACATGTTAGTGACTGTATCTATGTGTGAATGTATCTGTGTGTATGTTTGTATGTAAGTCCGTATGTGTACGTGTGTACTAGTCAAATTAATTTGATACATTTGACATTGTAAGTGTCATTCATAGTGGGAACTCGCTGACAATATGTCCTTTCCCACTATGGATGGCACGTAGTTTATAAATCTTGTTCTTTGTTACTTTTAATTGTTTTCATTGAATAAAAAAAAACTCTGTTTATGGTTTACACAGTCCAAAAGGGATTGCGTACTTAACTCAGTTAAGGGTTGGGCTGAGCAAACTAAATTTTCACAAATTCAAGCACAATTTTAAACACACAATCAACCCAATGTGCCCGATTAACGATGGCATTGAGGACACGGCACACCTTTTGCTGCTCTGCGATTCTTTCACGATGTACAGACGAAGTCTTCTCGCTTGTGCAAATGATGTGCTCCGAATGTACGGATATTCTGAAGCCCCGGGGGAACAATATTTTGCAGCTTTTACCATACGGAGATGAAAGCCTGCCTTCGGAAGCAAATGCAGTAATCTTGAACTTAACAATTAAGTTTATTTTGGAAAGAGAACGCCTTAATTAACTTGTCCATTGTCTTATGAATACCCTCCGTATCCCAACCCTCCATCTGTTTAATGTCCCTTTTTAGTTTAAATAGCTAGTAGTTTGGGGTAGCTTGCAACCAAGAAAGACATCTTGCCAGCCATGATACTTCATTTAATTCAAATTATTTGGTTTCTGGCTGTCCTGACTTGTAGCTTAGTTTAATGTTTGTATGCTGTTCGTTCTGTTCTTTGACCCCTTTACATACTGTTCTGGTATTGTCCTTGTTTTTGTTTCATGTTATGGCCTTAGGGTAGTCGTGCCATTCGCTCCTCTTGGTATCATCTCCGTAGTGTCGAAAATTTGTAATTAGAGAGTATCGTAGGAGGTATCATTGTATTGTAAATTTTTATCTTGAATATATAGAAAAATAAAAAAAAAATCCTTACTGGTTGCTGAAGAACGCGGAAATCATCCAATTTCACGATATTCAGCCAATCAAATTGTCTCTTTCTAAACCTGTGATAACAAATCGGTCGTTGGAAGGGAATTCTTGAGTACCCTCGCGAAAATTGGAATGGCTGGCAGTTGGTTGATGGTTGAATTGCCGGGACGAAAACCAAACTGATGAATGTTTAATAGGTCATGGTCACAAAGATGACAATAGATTGCTTCAAAAATGATCTTTTCAAAGAATTTCCCAAAGATAGGCAATAGAGATATAGGACGATAATTTTGTTTGGATTGTCTACTACCTTTTATGTGAACTGGAATAACATTGGCTCTCTTCCAGATAGCAAGGTAGACTCCACTCTCAAGGCATTTTTCATAAATCATGCACAAGGGCTCCAATATTGACTTGTCACATATTTCTACCATTGCAATAGAAACTTCATCACAACCATGGGCTTTCTTTGGGTCCAATGATTGAAGTATCTAAAGTACCTTTTCCCGGTTGATTATTAGGTTTTCAAATAATGATTTAGGCCTTGTTTGGAAAGTAGGTAAGGTGCTACTTGTTGTTATCATCGAACACTGCTGCACAAAATAATCATTGAAAATGCTAGCCTTACTTTGTAGGTTCGTTATAAACACTCCATTTTCTAACAATGGGGGATATTCACTGACTTTTTTCTATTAATCAACCTGTTTAAGACCGACCAATATGACTTGGTTCCTTGATTGGGATCAGGCAATTNACAACCATGGGCTTTCTTTGGGTCCAATGATTGAAGTATCTAAAGTACCTTTTCCCGGTTGATTATTAGGTTTTCAAATAATGATTTAGGCCTTGTTTGGAAAGTAGGTAAGGTGCTACTTGTTGTTATCATCGAACACTGCTGCACAAAATAATCATTGAAAATGCTAGCCTTACTTTGTAGGTTCGTTATAAACACTCCATTTTCTAACAATGGGGGATATTCACTGACTTTTTTCTATTAATCAACCTGTTTAAGACCGACCAATATGACTTGGTTCCTTGATTGGGATCAGGCAATTTACGCCCCAAAGTTAAGAAATACCCCTCTTTTGCATTAACTATCATGTTTTTTTGCCTCGTTGTGAGCTATTTTGACTAGAACCCAGTCTTCTTGCCTTCTTCCACGACGTACAAAATTCCTATAAACCCTATGCTTGTGTTTTATTGCAAATATCCTTGCAAAAACAGAAGTGATTGAGATGGGCCTATAATTGTTTGCGTCACTTTTGTTGCCAGATTTGAAAGTCAGGGACACCCTGGCTAATTTCCAAAAGTCTGGGAAAACTCCAGATTCCATGGAAGAATTATAGATCATCACCAATGGTGTACGGATGAAGTCCGCTGCATCTTTGACAGTCATTATTATAGAGACGTTATCAGGTCCAGCTGTCTGACCATTTTAAAGATTTTTAATGGCCTTTAGGACAGTGGCTTCATCAGCTAGTGTGAAAATCATATCGTTTGTTTAGCTTTTAAAGCAACTAACAGGGTCGTCATCCGGCCGTGACTCAATTCTACTCAATTATTTAGGGCCTACAGTGACAAAGTGATGATTAAGTGCTTGGGCAATGTCGCGTTTCTTCGTTGGTACTTTACCCTGCACATCAAGGCTCAAAATCTCCGTAGAGCCATTGTCCTTATCGAGCACCTTGTTGATAGCTTTCCACATCCTTTTTGGGTTATGTTTATTTTCTTTTATCAAATCCTGATAGTGTAATCGTATTGCCTCTCGGACACTCTTTGTTACTTGATTGCGAAGCTTTTTGCATGAATTCTACATAACAGGAGATCTTTCAGCATCTTTTTTGGCAGCATCCCTTTTTATCATTAGTTCTCTAATGAGAGGCGTCATCCAGGGTGCTGTTTGGGAGTGCAGCCTCTTGTTTGCCATTGGTGCATGCATGTCTAAAATCGACTGGAAGCTGTCCTGAAATGTGGTGGTCATTTCGTCGCAATTGTTGTTGCATGTGTTGAGAATGGTTTCCCAATCTACCTGTTGTAAGTCATTGCAAAAAAGAGACCTGTCATACTTCTTTAGATTTCTAGTCTCGACAATTTTATTGGTTTCTTATTTTTTTGCTGCCAGGCATTGATTTTTCGTATGCCATATACCAGATAGTCGTCTACCATTCCAATCTTGAGTACATCCGATAACATTATTTTATGTTGCATTGGGTATCAAGCAACTTTTTTCCTGCATAAATAGACTCAAATTCTGTGCAGGTGCAGTGCAAGTTTTGATGTGTCAATGGCAAAAGAATATTACAAAATTGGGGGCATCGAGTTAGAACAGATACTACTGAGACATTCAAAGAGAGATGGTGAAGAAAATCTGGTATGAAATATCTTTCATTGATAGTAGCTTTGATATTTATACTTTTAATCAATTTGGCTACTTGTGTTATTCGATAGTAGATTTTTAAATGAAGTATCTATTGCGAATCATTCACCAGTTCCAACGGACGATATGCCATTTTGCTGTGAAAACGCTAACATAGATTTGAATTGTTACCCGAAAAGTTATTTCCCTAAAACTCGATCAGACCGTTCAAGGCTATCAGCGTTTTTCCTTCAAATCTTGTTTTTGAAGAGCTTGCAGCAGGAATTGGAAATTGTAGTCATCTTGACCAATTTTCGGCTTTGAAATGATGACAACTGCCTCAAGAATGTTCCAAGAAACCACATAATTACTGGATGTCTCAAAATAATTTGCTAAACAAACAAGGTAGGAGGGCCTAAGACGGAATCTTGTTTTCCACCAGTGAGACTTTCATTTGATATTTTTGAGAAAATACATTGTAAGTCTCAGTTCTACTTCCATTATATATTTCATAATGTGCAAATATGTGGGGAATGGAAACTCCAGTAGCCTAATTGCAATGAAATATCGAGGAATTTTTGCCTCGAAGTGTGATGTCGTGGGAGCTGGGCCCCAAGAGCCACCGATGAAGCATAGTTGGACCTCGATCTGGCATGGAGAAAATTTGGCCTTCAGGCTAGGGGCTGGATAAGTGCATCACCTCTCCAGTGAGATGGGTCTGATGGTTTTCTGCTGTGCGTTAGTGTTTCAGCTTAAGTTTCTGCTTTCAGTTACAGTTTCATTAGCAATCAGTCAGTCAATCAATCAATCTGTTTGTCTGTCTGTCTATTTGTCTGTCTGCCTATTTATCTTAAATACAATTCAACACCAATACTCTATAACTAAACAAATTAGAGCAATAAGAACTAAAAAGCTAATAATACTGAAAATGAATTAAGAAATTACTTTACTTAACCATACAGTTCAAATCCTTACTGGTTGCTGAACATGCGGAAATCATCCAATTTCACGGTACTCAGCCAATCAAATCGCCTCTTTCTAACCCCGTGATATCAAATCGGTCGTTGGAAGGGAATTTTTGAGTACCCTCACGAAAATTGAAATGGCTACTAAGTTAAATCAATTACATGGAATTTTTTGAAAAATCGGTTGAGGGGATGCCCCTCTGCAGTTTGTAGCGTGTTCAGACAAATTTCTCATTTGGAGCCAAAATTGTATTCATTTTCCGGTCGACGAATATTGACTTTCGTTAAAACATTGATAAAATTCGCTACAAATAAGATATAAGGATAAAAATCTCAGCTATTATGGATATTGCCCTAAGAAATAAGCCAAACACTTTCCCTTCTTTTACATATCAAAATCGCAGGCGATTTTCAGTGATCTCTATCAGAAATGTCATTTGGGCCTTAGCTTCTCACCGATTAAACCTTCATACGTTGGCTCCATTAAGGCTTAGTTTGTATTCTTGAGCTAAATGATTCACTTACGAATGACTCAAGCATCAATTTGACTTCATTTTCAATCCAATATCTCCAAATTTTGTTCAAAAACATCCAGTCTTGAGCAATTTCTGCAAATTTGTTTCGTTCCGTCTTTCTCTGCGAGCGCAAGTAACCTGCTCAAATGTCCAACGACCGATTTGATATCACGGGGTTAGAAAGAGGCGATTTGATTGGCTGAATACCGTCAAATTGGTTGATTTCCGCGTGCTTCAGCAACCAGTAAGGATTTGAACTGTATGCTCTTTACTTGATTGTATCTAAGATTGTTTTATCAAGGATGGGCTCTCTACGTAGGTAAACTACTCAAAAGAGAGCCCCCTCCATGAAATATAACCGAACAAAAAATGTTAGTAAAACAACCAGATGATAACCAATAACCAGAGGAGCCTTACTGGGGTGGGTTGTGATGGTTTACATGGCCAGTTATTAGTTAATTCTGAGAATATAATTCAAAGAAGTAAGTTTTCAATTTCGAACGAGCAAACTATATAGCAACGTAAATTAATACCGGAAGAGTGTGCAGAGTTTGAGGTTACTGTACCCCTTCAGGACGACAAATAATTTAATCCTTTTAATAATTTTTTTTTAAATAATAATAATTTTATATATTATTTTTATATTAATTTTGTATAATAATTTAAAATAATAATAATTTAAAAATAATACTTTAATAATTTGTTTGCCCCCCTACGAATGAGAAACTGGTATCGGCTCTGTCGAGCATGCAAGTCAAATCTTGCAATAGGGTACAAGAAAAACCGCAATTCTTTTATTTTCACGCTTTATTAGCCAATGATATCATCGTATCTTGATCAAATGACTGAAAACAAGGTTTTTGAGACAACTTTTCGCGTACCTTCACGAAAATAAAAATTAATATTCGACCAATAAAGATACAGAGCTGGTTTTACCATGAATCGATTCTACAGGCCCCACTCCACATTTGTTGTTCTACTTTTTTGTAAAATCTCATCAGGGATCGGCGTTACATCGAATTTCATTCCTTCGAAAAAAGAATTTGTTTTCTATATTTCCGTCAAAGCCTGCGATTACATAATTACAAGTTACATTACTTACAATATTACTCTACTATACTGGATATAACAACTGTCAGCGACTGCTGCCGATTAGTATTTGTACCAAATGCGACTGTAGCGAGGTTAATTTTTATAGAAATTAATTGAATGATTATCACTAAGGAATCGTGTATTACGTTTGAATTCACAGTTGGGTAATGGTTCAAAAGGTAAATGATTTAGAATATTGAGTTACTCTCCTTCGCCGGCCGGTTTCTATTTCCCGAGTCCAAGGCTCTTGGTTCCGTAGTTCTGTAGTCCATGGTTCTGTGGTCCATAATATTGAGTTCTGCATTGTCAGAAATAAACCTTTTTCGTCCATTGTCGTAGTTAGGTAGTTCGTAGTTATGTAGGTAGGAAGAACTCATTATCTTTTGTTGGAGGACTTTTGTTGGTTGTTGGATAAATGCTCACAAGTCGCGCGCCCGCAAACCGCAGCCGTGAGCTGGCCCGTCTACTACATAGGCTGACGGCAGTCTAATTTCGCTCAACTTTTGCACGTATTTTTTTCTATAAGAAACTGCTTATAAGAAACTCAATTCGCAGATCGCCAAAAAATCAAGAAACTCCAGTAATGGGAAAATATAAGCTAAGAAACTATTTATTTTGATAATGGAAATCCTCCACATGTTTTTACTTTACTTTCACTTGTTTCCTATATCATATTACTCGTAAGGTACTTGAGTAATGTCTAAACATTGGAAAGGCTTAAAAAACCTTGTTTGAAATCTTCACGAGGGAACAGGTAGTGAACATGAAGATTGTTATGGAACCTCTAAGAAATTCGTAAGAAACTCTGAGTACTCAAAATCTGATCATTTTAAGAAACTTCCAGTACTGGCCCAAATTCTTAGTTTCTTATAAAAAAAGTACGTGTGTTGTTTTTTGTTGGATAAATGCTCACAAGCCGCCAGCCAGCGAACTGTCTACATAGGCCGACGGCAGACTAATTTCGCTCGCTGATTGATTAAGAATAGTAAGGCTGCCTTTGGCAACAACTACTGAAACGTTACCAGAGGGAGCAATAGACTGTGTCTACTCTGCGGCCATAACATAAAGTTAAAAACTACTAATAAACACGGAGCAAAAGAAAAGACGATACCAGACAATACACGTAACTACTCTACAATAAAACTATGTCCCCCTTGCAGGTAGCAGCAGCTTATCATTAAGAGCATCATTTTGTTCAAAGCGTTGTATTGCATTTATGTATTTTAAAATTTCCTTAAGAATATCTGTATTAGAATCAACAAACGACCTTTCATCACCCTACAGCATCATTTCAAGTAATCCCAATAAAGCACATGGCTGGGATGAAATATCTGTAAGGATGATAAAGTTAAGCGATGTTGCTTTGGTTCTTCCACTAAAAATAGTTTTCACAAATTGTTTGAGGCGTGGTTTATTTCTAGGTTGCATTGCTCTTCTTTTCATGAGAAACGACGTGATCTTCTTGATGGAGTCTTTTCGCTACTGCGGCCATTTGGATATATTAACCCTATCTGGACCGAGCTTTTTTGAGCATCCTCAGGCCGAGGGGGGGCTAAATTAGCCCCCCCTCAGAACTCAGAATTGACAAAGGCTAGAAAGATGAAATTTGGTCATAATATGTAACTTAATGTGAAACGACTGAATATCTCTTTTATTTTACTCTAATTGTTGTATTTTCGATGACGTCATCAATTTTCTTTGTTTTAGGCCAAAAACATTACTCTTACAGATTTAACTGTAAAAACTTTCTTATGAAAAATATCATGCTTCTTATAACTTTAATTAACAGATGAAATATCTAATTTTCTGAAAAACATAATTTTTTGAAAAAATTATGAAATTTATAAACTTATATTTATTACCTAAATTCATTAGATATATGACGTCATGAATGACGTAATACAAAAGAAAAACCAAAAAAATAGGTTATTTCCATATTGTCTTATTGATTTATGGTTGCTCTGAAAATTTCATCCATTTATCTCACTTCTGTCAAGA